>JAYJLX010052309.1:0-11188 GCA_036873525.1 Chalinula nematifera | reverse complement strand
TTACGAAGCTTGGATAAGAGGATATTGTGGGAAACCGAGTCAAAAGCTTTACGAATGTCAAAATAAATGACATCAGTCATAAGATGGTAAGATGGTAAGTGTCACATACTGAATCTATTTATTACTGTTAGCCAAAGAATAATCATGAGAATAATGGGTACATATGTTTGAGAATAATAGGTAATTGTTACCAGAATTTCTGAATAGAATAATAGGACAAATAATAAGAATAATTGGGACATCCCTAGACTACTAGCGCTATTAGCTAGGTCTAGATACTAATAAAAAATGTTTTAACTTTTTAATAACTATATGATAGACTATACGGTTCATCAATAAAGCTTTAATCAGTGCGGCATTGGTATAAATGTCTTTGTGTTGACATGAGCTAATTAAGCCTCAGCGCTAGCAGTATTCAGTATGACCAATTAATGTAGCTTGTCATATTAAATTAAACAGCAAAAAAAGAATGGATTCTTGTCTCCTTTGTCCTGTTCTTCCAGACTATCTTATTTCCTATTTTCTACTTAATAACAACCCCAATTATCTTATGAGCAGTTCTGTTTTCTCCCTACTATACTCTCTGCAATAGTTTTTTATAGTGAATTATAATAGATCTACTCATTTTCTGACCATAGCAGAGGCCATATAGGATGCCACTTGGTATATCTGTATGATTCTCAACTGATCCTCGCTCCTGGCGTTTCATATGAGGTCAAAATGATTCATAGTGATCAGTATTGAATAACAATTGATTATTAATTTATATAACATATATATAACTATCACACTGCTATATTATTGTGAACAAATACACCAGTCTTTGTAAGTCATTATAATATAATAATACTAAAATAAAATGTAAGTTATAGATCTAATTATTAACATGACCAATTCAACTTTATGAACCGGGGCAAAAAAGAAATGAGCATGTTTAATTATCATAATTTTTAAATTTATGGCCGGCATTATTATTATGGTAAGCGATTGAACGTTATGATTTGAACCGCCTTGCTTGACTGAGTTTTTCAGCCACTTCATTATGGCTATTGTCTAGAGCCACTTTTAATGCTGATTGCCCATCATGAAATACATCATGCAGCTCCTCCTTGAAGAAGAAGCTCAACAATAGCTGTGTGACCATGTTTATTTGCTAATTGCAGAGCCGTCAATTCTTCATTATCATACTGAATGTTTGGATCTGCTTTTGCTTGAAGGAGGAGCTCAACAACAGTTGTATGACCATTTTGAATTGCTGTTTTTAGTGCCGTCCATCCATTGCTGCTCACTATATGCAGTAAATCACAATTTTTTGCTATGATTGTTTTCACTATCTTCACATTGCCAGTCCAACATGCAAAATTTAGTACAGAGTCATTAAGAAACGTACAGGCTTTGATATCAGCTCCATGATCTAACAGCATTTGGAATATTTTGCTGTTAACAGTGCTATGAATTAAGGCAGTATAGCCGTTTCTAGTCTGTATATTGGGGTCAGCTTTGTGATCAAGGAGAAATCGAACTAGCTGGATGTAGTTGTTACAGCAAGCAATCATTAAAGGGGTGGAGTCAGGTTCAGGTAAGAATCGGTGATTGTTGTTGCTATCGGGTTTTCCGAATCGAACCAAGTTAACAGGTGACTGTTTTATTTGTAGTAATAGGTCGGATATCTCGTCATTTCCAATTGCTTTAGCTAACTCCATCGCTTCACTGAAAGTATATCCATTGCTGTAATCATTACTGATCACCACTGTGTCATCAACCCGTACACTAACAACACCAAGCAATGATGTCAGTGATTCATCAATGCCAAAACATTCCTTTGTAAGGCTGTCCATTAGTTTCTTATCTGCCAGTAAAACTACTCTCAATGGCTCCTCACTAGTATCAACTCTAAACCACTGTAACTTGTGGAATAGTGTGGGAGTGAAGGTCAATTGCCCCAGCTGCTCGACATACCAAACACTACAATCCCTCCACACACTGTGTAGAAATAGGATGACTTCAATACTATCAGGGAATGGAGCAGGGAAATATTTCACCAATAAGCTACTGAGGTGGATTAATAATGATTTTTGTTTCGTTATTCCATCCATTCTTTCCTGGTATTGTTTCACTCGTGTTGATAAATGCTCTGGTAGTTGATCTGATAGACCAGCTAATATTCTACCATTTAGGAAGTTATCTAAAGGATGATGTGTAGATTTACTATCATCATCAGCAGCAATTGGAGGGCTACTGTTCAGAATATTGTCAATTGGTGTCATTCGGCCTTGTATGTACCGAAACTCATATTCAACATCTTTCAATATGGCAGAAAAGGTTGCATGATGCGTTTCCAGAATCGAGATCGCTTTTTTATGTCTTCGAACATAATTGATCCCTTCATCACCAGCATTAATCAGTGTGTTTGTTGTGTTCTTTGTATTGACATTAACTTGAGTGTATTGTAGCAGGAAATGAACTGCTTCAATATTATTGGCTAATGAAGCTTGAATTAAACTATGCTCAAAGGAGAATGGATTTGCATTTCCTTCATCTGTCTGCTTCCAGACTAACTCATCTCCTATCTTCAAGCTAATAACCCCTATTAATCTCATGAACTCTGTTTTCTTCCTACTACTCTCAATAAGAGATGGTGTCATGTGTTCAAAAGCTATGAAAGTCATAACTACTGATCCAGGAACAATGTCATACCACAGCAATTCCTGAGGATGCTTTAATGGAAATAACGTTTTCACAAGCATTTCAACAAGCCACAGATTTTGATCGCCCCACCCATTTTCGACCCTTATTTCAACCATTGTAATGCTTGCCCCTTGAATGTTGCAATAGTTGATTCGGTGGTACTGCTTGAGCGCATTCAGAAGGAACCTGATCTTGGTGGTTTTCATAAACGTAACAACATTCTCTTTGTATTCGGTTGCTTTATCTGCTATAATGCCAGCCAGGAAGAGGGCGATGTGTACAATCAAGTGGTAGTTGAGGAAGTGATAGTGAGGATGGATAGCTGTGAATAGCTCATCTGTTGATTTTACCGATTGCAGGGAATTGATACGAAAGGCTCTTGCTTGTTGAACATGGAAAACAATGTCATTTATGTTACCATTCTTTTCCTCTGTAGTTTGAACGTCAGACTTCACATCATGTGTTAGACCACAGAAAGATTGGTGCAATGAATCCAGCTCATTAACTACTGCTTCGGGCACTGTTACTTCTTGTGAATCATCTGGTCCAGGAGTAGAACAGTCCTCGGCAGTTGAAAGGGAAGTAGAGCAGATTCGCTATACAATAAGAAAAAAGAGCACTATACTATTACTATTTTATTACTATACACATACATAATAATTGCAGTGTTAAGCTACATCAAACAGGCCACTACAGGAGCGACCTCCAAACCAGATCACCCACGCATTTTTATACACACCCACCTTGAGGACAGAAAGCAATGGAAAGACTAGCGAGCGATCGTCTTATATCAAACAAAAAAGTTTGAAACACTAACTTTAGCAGCTCTGGCTTGATTATGGGTTTCCTTGCCAGTAGGTTAGTCCACCAATAGCTTGATGTTTCAAGTACTGAAATTTTATACAACGAGCCTGAGAAACGAAGCGTTTTTTACTGCACCTCGTACTTGCTTCATACAAATGCTTTTGCCCTGAGGTGCATGCATGGGGTCAATGCAAGCATGTGTCATGCGGCATCTTTTGATTGTGTTTCGAGGTAGGTGGCATAACACTGAAACTATGCATACTAATCCAATAGGTGGAACTATATACTATTAATCATTATATAATAGTATATTTAATATAAATATGTAATAGATATATAACACCCCCCAACTGTGTTTATCATGTATACACACGAAGTGATATTCATTAATCCCGAGGGCGTAGCCCGAAAGATTAATGAATATCATTGAGTGTGTATACAAGATAAACACAGTTGTATTGTAAGCCATAGAGATAACTGTGAAAACTTAATAGTGTTAACATGAATATATCATCTCATGTGATATACAGTACATCACACTGTTATTCTATATATCACTAGTACAAACACTTTGATCCCTATATGGCTTCTATAAGACAAACAATGGTTAAGCACCATACCCAAAGAGTGCATGCAATTATTTTCTGTAATTCAGTGCGGCACTCGTTGATGCATGTACGTTGCATGCACTTGGAATACAAAATATAGCCAATCAAATCTTTTCAGGACCAATTAACACGCTATATTATTTTGACAATTCTTCAAGTTTCGTCACTAGTATTAAAATGTTGTTTGATACTGCTTCATTTCATCATTTTTAAGATGCCATGAAAAAATGACAAAAGAAGCTCCCATCTGTGTATAAAGCTTGATTCACAATATGACATTGATGAGACACAGCTGCATGCATGTGTCAGTCAAGGGGGAGATACAAATCAAGTTTATTTCCACATTGAATGATCGTCAAAAGGTCCCATCATGATGCATTTTTTAGAAATGCTCATGCAGCAAGCATCATACTGAGAATCCAGCTTATAGCTTGCTTCAAATTTTGCGTATATGGACAGCAGTTTATGCATATAGTTCTTCCCACGTATTCACTTGTGTTTAACTTAAGTAAATGTATCGTTAATTGGTACGTGGGATGTAGTAAAATTAAATTCAGTCACCTTAAAGTATTTGGTCAGTTATAAAAACAATATAGTATACAGTAATGATCATACAAAGTATGCTTATCACTTGCCAAATGCATACATAAACACATACATATATATACGTCAATGCAAACAAGCTGACATGTACATTGACGCTGGAATATAAAACCAAGTTCTATAGCTCAATGTCTGCGTCCTTATATGGTCTTAACATCTGGTTGTAGACGCAAACAAATATTATACATTGTGAACCGTGCAGCCTTAAGACCTATTGTAGGCAAAGCTATATCGGTAGTCAGCCCATGTACTTTAAATTAACACTGCAAAAATCTTCGAGGAACTTGATGATGGCTACCTTACATAATATAGTGCGTCCCTTATACCCTGTCCTGCAGTATTTCTAGCCTGCACTAGTCAGGCGTGGCCTTACCCTCGGGCGACGGAGGGTCAGGAAAAGCCCAACACTCCAATCTGGATCGTTCTTATACGGGCTGTAGGTGGAGCAGGCGTGGAGCAAATTCAAGCCATTTCTCAATTAACACACGTGTTTCAGTCCAATTTATTACGAAATAACTATATAATAATAATTGAAATATAATTTTTATCAAAGGGTAAACATCACTTCCTGCCACTACAGGATTTTCTACAGTGATCCAGATTTGAGTGTTGGCTTGTGAGGGTCAGGCCACGCCTGACTAAGCCTGCACCTGAACCTATAATTTGAATATATCTTGCATGCATGTGATTTCATAATTCATGTAGCCCCTTTGTTAAAGCTAAATTCAATTCAATATAGTGCTACATGCATTATGATCAATATGCTCGTCATTATACACATGATGATCAACAAGCCACACAATTGCCTCGAGAAACCCTTATCAGTTCGTTGCTGACTATGAATCGTTATACCTTTTTTTGCTCCTCTACAGGTTGAGCCACTATGGATGGAGTGATGGCTGGGTATTTCTCCCTCAGTTGTTCAGCAATGGTGTTCTCTTCAGCTGTCTCTAGTGCATTGATTACGTCATCCCATGAGGCATTGGGATATACTTGGAGCCATTTATCGTACACAGCTATCTTCTGTTCAACCACATCATCATGATGTTCATTTTCCTTAATCATTTTAATAGCCGTGTAATCTATTCCAGGGAGATAGAGAGCAAACTGCTGCCATTTCACTAACTCCTTGAGACACTTGTTCAGCTCTGGTATTGTTGGCTTTTCCATTTTATATGCCATGACGGTACTATATAGATCTAGCCTATATATCGTAGATAGTGCTGCAATCATAGACGCCTATATAAAAAAAAAAATCAAAAATTTTAATGATTAAGAATATAACTGAACTAGAGCTATCTATAGATCTATTCAATATCAAAAAACATACCGAATACTGCTCGTTTGGGGAATGAACAAGTGATTAATGTGTGGACTGGAGACGAGACTGGAAGCATGGGCTTAACCACGCAGCAGAACTTGAGAAAACCGCTCGAAGAAAAACTGATTGACTATATCGAGGAACGAACACTATAATAATAGGAATGCTTTAATGAAGGTGTGGCTTAAATGAAGGTGTGGCTAACGACTGATGCACATAGATCTAGATCTATAAATCTACAGTTGAGTCGCTCATACTGAGGAGCCAGTTAGTAGAAAATCTATATTTCAGAAACATACCTATAGGTTGATAATAACCATATATAGCCTACTTGCATGCACATAGATCTAGATCTAATACTGCATGCATGATCGATACTCAGCATGCACTATCACGCACATTTATTTCACTAGTCTAACTCAGTACACTGGTGGCTCCCCTAAAAGTGGCAACATTGCTCATTCTAAGAGTGTTTCATCATATAGCGTAGTCTGGTTTCATTGTCTGCATCATTTGGTTGCACAGCACTATACTGATAGGGTCTACTGTATAGTTGATGTCCAAATAATCGGCTCATTTTTATCAGTACACCTTATACTTATATCATATTGACTGATGCATGAGGTCTGGGAAATCACCAAAGCATTTTTATTAGTTTCATAGCAAATTAAATTAGTATTTAGAAACAGTTAGCAGGTGCACATGCACTGACATTAATGGCCAGAAATATATAGTATAGCTCAGTCAATGCATCTAGTAACAAGGCTCAGCCTAGCTTGATCAAGTCGGCATGCACACACACACACATGCATGCATGTTAATTAATATGCTGCATTTTGTGTAATGAGACAGTATAAACTTGGATATGTGTTTAAGTACTAGGCTTTGCATCAGTGGTGAATGATGTATATCTGCTTGACCTGCAGATAGTTGGACTGGTTCATGCATGCAGTATTGTGCATACCACTGCTTTGCATGGATTTACTTGAATTTTTGTGCCCTATTATGCATGGGCAGTAGCTAGTCTATATAGAGCAAAAATTATAGCTCCAACAAAAATTTAATTACAGATGGCATGGCTAATTGAACAGGCCAGTGCAATTCAGCAAGACGTAAAATAATTAAAACAACAAATTATTAGATCTACAGCAGCTGCAAAAATATCCAGGCATGTGTATGTGCATGATCACATGGCTTAATCACCGAGAAATAACATACATGTAGTATGTGCATGCATGCAGTGTGTATAGGGTAGTCAACTTCCTATTCTGCAATTTGATTGGTCAATTCATACTATATATATATAGTCATGGTAGAAGTGAAAAAATACAGGAATTTGAAACTTCGGTTCATGCATGCTGAACAATTAAAATAAATTTAGCTCTATAATTATTATTGTAATACATAAAATGTGAAGGATGTGGACCGGCCGGCAGCGGCCACCAGCCATTATGTTCACTATAGTCTATATACGATGCATGCGAGGTGCATGCTGCATGCGCTTTGATGATATATTAAGCTCAGTGAGGGATCTGCATGCACCTCAAGTGCATATTTCACTTCTAGTATTATAAAACCCAAAATGAAAGTATAATTTGAGACACTTTACTGAATTCCAGTTCGAATTATATAGGTTTTACATCATTTTATTTTTAATACACTGAATTCAATGTTGCTTGAAATACTCCGGTGATCATGATTTGAAGTGCTGGAAGACCCATAATGAAAGTTTAATAAGTTGTGCTTTTTACCAATATTCATTGCAGCTGCCTTAAATGCATTAGATCTAGTATGCAGCACATCACATGAAAATGAAACCAGAGATGGGCAATGTTCCATGATTCGAATCATTTCACTATGCCTTAAGGAACCATGGAGGCTATCCACACGAAGGTGGAGCACCTGAAGATTCATATTTTTTTGTCCAATCGGAACAAGATCAGTGAAAAACGACTCTGAAACTGAAATAGAGTTCATCAATTTTAAACATTTCAATTGGCTAATGGATGGTACCGGTGTCGAGCAATGAATTTGACAAGTGCCCTGGGGTTGAACAAGTAGTTCCTCTAGTTTTGTACAGCTCTCAAGCAAAAGCTGCAAATTCAAAATGAAGGGTTTGATCTTACCCTGCAGTCTAAAACAGTCAATGTACAAATGAAGCATTCGTAAATGTTGAATGTTGCAAATATTTGTGATAACTCTGGTATCAAGATTTGCTACTTGTACATGTTTCGTTTGATGAATGTGTAGGATAAGTGATTGAAAGGAGATTGGGAATAACTGTAAATTAGGGTACAAGTGGTAGCGGTCATTAGGAGCAGGAGACCTTTGGAACAGGCAGCTGCAAATCGATAAATGCTCCAGATGTTTAAGTGATAAAATATTGTTCCACAATTCACAAGTATTTTCAACATCATGATAGCAGTGTTGATTGCTATAGACTAGTGCAAATATAGAGGTCAGTTTTGGACAGTAGACTGATAATGCTTGAAACAGCACATCCAGTGGATCATCATAGCTTGAAAGTTGAATACCATTAACACTAATAACGAGTAAATTAGGAGTGAATTCAACGATATTCCTCACATTATCCAATGAGTGAAGCGTGATGCCCTTTAAATCAAGGCTCGTGATATTCAGAGCAGCAATGTTTTTAACTGAAGTAGTAGGACAAAGGGGAAGAAGCAACGAATCTGCAAAAGCATGAGTATAATTTATACTACGCGAAAATACACTGGATGAAACTGCTGTTGATGAAACACTGATGATTGGTGGCTTGTTATTGGCATCTGATCGGCCAGGAACATGGAAAGCCCAGCGGCTTTCGACGGAATTTTTGCTTATCATGAAGGATGGTGTAGACACTGTTTGCAGCATGTTCACAGTTGACCATTCATATACTGATAAATTACCAAACGTATACCCTTTGAATCGCTCCCGCATCAATCGAAAGTAGCAGCTAGCATAGTCAATACATTTAATTGCGATATTAGATGGCTTTGCTGGTAATTCCTCCTTTGCTAGTTGTAAATATAAACGCTCCAAATTACAAGAAATCAGTTTATGGCTGAGTGGACGCATTGTAATAACCAGCTGTTGGAGAGAGGAGAGCATTGGTAGAAGTGTTTGTGCTGCCCCATCATTAATAGATAGCCGGGAGAGGTTGGGTAGGCTAAGGAGGAGCTGTTTCATTGCCGAAATAGTGATACGTGATCCATATAGATCAAGGGCAGTGACTGAAGTACAGCTAGTGAGGTACGGCGATGAAGTGCTCGAGGAGTATCCCACGAGTGACAATGACTGGACGTGTGATTTGGTATGCTTCAGGACCGATCGGACGTAGTCGGGGTTCTTCGCGCTAATGTGAGGAGGGATAACGACACACCTCCAGTGGTTTGGATCATCCATGATGGATCGTAAGCTTCTACACACCATTCGTAGGGATACCTTGTCACAGGTGGAGAGGTAGGAGATTATCATATAAAGTAGTTCGATTGGCAGGGACACTATTTGAAATGTGCTGTTGACGGCTAAATCTACTACTCCCCCCGGCATTTCCCCTTTCAGCCCCGACTCATCATCCGAAATTGGTTCCTCGTCTGGCGAGACTACTAGATCTAATGATTTCTTCCTCTTTGATCGGAGCAGCTCCATATCACTGACTTGTGACTATAATGGAATCCTATTGCCTGAAACCAATCATAGAGTCTACTGAATTTCAACGTATCAGCGAATTAAACTGACTAGATCTATGCCGGCTAGATCTAGTTTGAAGTATACAGCATGCATCTATTTTAGATCGTTATATTGCTATGGAAACCTGTCCGGCAGTTTTGACAAATCAAATCACTGTAACCAACCGGCTACAGGCCAGTTACTGATGAGTGTTCATGGAAACACAACCGAACAGAAAACGACGCCGGCGCCTTTCCACCGGCGATGCACGTACTTTTTTCAAGCAAATAAATTCAGTTAAGCAACTGACATGCATCCGTTTCCACTAACAAAATGAAAGTAGGTCTAGACTCTAGCCAATTTTTACGCCTGAGTCATTATGTTCCGCATAAGTTTATAATGATGAAGCACCAGGGTTGAGGAATGGAATGGTGATTACTGAATGTGTGGACTGGGGGGGATGAGACTGGAGAGCAAGGGTAAGCCAGGCAGCACGACAAGACTGATCGAGGAACAAACTGAACAGGAAGTCACGGTTTTAACGAAGGTGTGGCTTTAATGAAGGTGTGGCTGAGGACTGATATAGAAAGAATGTGTTTGCATGTTTTGCGATGGTTGCTGAGAAATAATACAGCTCTATAGTAACTCTGCCTCAGTATAGCTTGATTAAGTCATGCGGCATGCACACAAAGCCGGCATGCATGTTAATGCCCCTACAATGAGTATAAGCCAACTCATTGTGCTGGGACATCAATTAGTTTCAACTGTATATCTGCTCGTATAACTTGAGCTGCGTAATATAATAGTTGACTGGTTTAATACATCCATGCATGGATGGGAGTAGCTACTGATATAGAATCTAGATGAGGTGATTTTATAAGTCAGTACTATAGTTCAGTAGGATGAGTTAAGATATGTTTCATCAGTTATAAGTGTAGTGGGTGGGTGGGGTTGTCAGCAGATTGGAGCTATAGTGTACTGATCAATACTGTGATTTTCTCATTATATAATTTAATTGCCATTGGATTTACAGCATATAATAGTACGATTATAACTTTAAATTAATCTTTACTGAAATGATTTTTTATTTAGCACTCAATTGACACAATTAATACACAAAAATGTTTTTTTTTTATAGCTAACTAAAACACACAGCCCAGCACTATAAACATAAGGATGTACATATTAAGAGTATTGTTCACATTTTCACGCAGAACGTATGATACATTGTCTTGGGAATCATATATTGGTGTTGCAATACTGCTTCATGTTACTATTAATATCGGTAAGAGTTGGATTTACTTCAGCTTGAAGAAGTAATTTAACAAGTTCGACATTGTTATTTTGGCAAGCCATCATTATTGCTGTCTCACCAATCTTGCTGGTGTCATGAATATTGGGATCTGCTTGTATGCAGTAGTATCTTTACTACATCAATGCGCTCCCTTTCAATGGCATACATCAATGGTGTACATCCTTCAATTAGTGT
>JAYJLX010052298.1:0-11188 GCA_036873525.1 Chalinula nematifera | reverse complement strand
CTTAATAAGATAATCTTAACAAGAAAGGATAAAATGATACAAAAATTAAGTAAAATTCTGATTGCTTGTTTTGACTGTTTAAAATTGCGTCATTTTTGAGGATAAAATTTGATATAATTATTGAGTAATATAATGTGACTCATTAGTTGTAAAAGGTGACACAATAAAATAAGACATATACGGCACACATATATAGATAAAACAGTTTTGAAGACTTATTGCTCTATAATTATGAAGGGAGAGAATAATACAGACGTATACGCACGATTATTACACTTAAGTTTAATAATGTCTATGTTTTAGATGACAGTATAAATTATGTGAGTATACGTGACTGATTTAGCATTATTAATTGCTACTGTCTTTTTCAATCCCCGAACTCGTGAAGCTCGTCGATACTGATGCCGTTTTCCCATGTAACTCGATTGAAGACTATAAAATGTAAAATGAAACAAATTAATAAAATAATATATATATACATGCATTTATATAACAATGAACTTCGTTAAGCTGGCTTTGCAACATGCATCAGCAATTCAAAATTGGCCCTTAATTTTTAATTAAATATTCATCTAAAATTATAATTACTGATTTCCCACCCATGCATGCACACTTATATAGTTTGTCAATCAATACAAGAATGCGTCAGGCGAATGCATGAACTTTATTTTATTTAATTATACTTCTCAGTTACATGGTGGCTTTCTGTTTCATCATCATCATCCCCATCATCATAGTCAGCCTCAGATAATAGTGGGCTTCTTGGCTAAATGATGTACGATGGAAAATAAATTAATTGAATTGAATGCATGCTGTATACCGTGCGTTGTGAGATCAAATAAGACTCATTATTTATTTGAAATACATGTAATATACAGCGCATGTCTGGAAATTTTTGATGTGTGTGTGTGATAGTCTACAGAGAAATCAAACTCAGTTATTTATATTTTCAAAACTTCCGTAAATGGCCGCCATATGCATCTTAGTTGGCTAGAGAGTAGGAGCCTTCTATGGGAAGTTCGAAAACTAAGCTGAATTAAAATTAGCACAACAACTATGTTAAAAAGCTCCAAAAAATATGAGCAAACCTGTCTTCATTGCGAGAAACACCGGCCAATTTCGTGAATAAGAGGAAAGTTTCTAAAATACTATACGGACCGGACCGGACTAATGGACCTGATTCAACTAAAATGCAGCAGACTGCATGGACCCGTGGGAGCTTTATAAACCATAGATTCTATGATAAAACACAGACCAGATTAGACCAGATCAAATGCAAGCAGGATGCGCTGGGGGATAGGGTTAGGTTAGGGTTAGGGTTAGGTTAAGGTTAGGTTAGGGTTCAGGTTAGGGTTAAGGATAGGGTTACTGAAGTTAGGTCGGGTCCGTGTTCGCAGTCCTGTGTATGCCCAGTCAATATTTTAGTTTCCGGGTCCATTAGTCTGGTCCGGATTTTAGTAACTGCTATATATGAGCCGTTTGTTGGTCTCCAGTCCTGGCAGTCCTTTCAACATGGCGGCAAACCAGTTGGAACTGCCCAAGACCAGAACTTAGTAAAACGCCTATACGCAATTCCGCGACGCAAGCACCCTATAGTTAATGATTACCCCTGGCTCCATATAATAGTTTGATGGTCATACAATAAAAACCCTTTAGCAAACAAATACCTCTTGACCCTCCTGCTCTTCGTTATGTTGGATTTCTGGAATATTAATTGTGGCAAGTCGTTTGTTTTTCTTGCCTGCTGCTGATGGAGAAGTTATATCATGTCACTGAGTAAAATAATGCGTACCACAACATAAACCTTATACATATTACCTTTATGTGACCAGAATATAATACATGTGACTGTGCTGATACACACAAATGCCAGTATGCATGCCATGGCAATTGATACTATACCACTGACAGGGAGACCTAAACGAAATAATACTGTATATCATGTATCTTGGATTAAAAAATACATAAAACATGTCTGAGCAAACCATATAGCCGCTGAATCCTCCCAAGTATATGCTATACTTGACATAAAAAATTTACTGTAACAATATTAATACCAGAATGCCTCACAGCATTTCCTGAATTGTATATGTACTTTATGATAATTATAAAGAATATTATGCACACTGCGCCGCTATGTGTGTGTATAGTGAGTGGTTACTTTTGTCGGATTACCTGAAGAAACAACTGAAGGTGTGGTTGAAGGGGAAATGCCTAAAGTGATGTATGTAGAACATTGCATTCAGTCATGAGTAAAAACATTGCAACTGCAATGAATATACTGAATCATACTGAAGTTAGTTGGTATAGTTGTTGATGGGGATGGAAATATTGCTGTCGGTAACAAAGTTGCTGGTATTAATATTGAAATCATCCTTCTTCTGACTAGTACCATAGTATGATCTTCCTCAATCCCATATACTGCCAGCTGATACACTCCACCAATATATAAACCATCTATTGTTACCATGGCAACATTATCATCAGTTCGGTTCCCAGTACCAGTAAACTGTACATTATTATCAATACTGTATACTAGCTCAATTAAACAACCAACAGCATCAGAATAAGGATAGAAATAGCATACAAACATCACAGAAGGACCAATAGCTGTGTCATTAGGAATAACTGCTGATATAATAGCATAAGTAGCTGTATGGGATAGCACACAAAAAAATGTGTATGATTTATGAATTTGCCATTAAGCTATATAGAATAGCAAACAAGAGGCTGATTATGCTATGAATAATTCAGTAACTGACTCACAAAAATTCAGATTTGATGTAACATCCAAATTACTGAAGGTGACTGTAGCAATATAGTTGTTATCCACTGGTAGTAGTATAATAGTGTGGTTATTAGATGTTGTTAGTATATTAGTATCATTAGTTGATACTAAAGGAATATTATCAGCTGTTACTAGTACTACTCCATTACTAGTATACTGTATTGTGAGATTAATATGAGTAGGGTATTCACCAGGACATAGACTAGACACCTGTATGCATAAAGTATATATTAACAATAATATTAAACACAAGCATGTGTGCCAACTAACATTAATATTGAATGTGATTGAAATAGAGTGATTTTCTTCCATTAAATTACCCACAGTGAGTTCAATATTTGTTATAAAAGGTTCTGTATAAATTCACATAAATTATCAATATTATTCCATGCATGCTATTTATATACATGTACCTATTGATATTGTACTTTTCTCTCCATCCAATCCATTATATCCTGACACTGTTACAATGACCTCAGTACAGCGAGAATAGTTACGGAATACATAATAATTGTCCGTGGTAAACTCATGACTAACAGATAAGTTCATTATAGCCACTGATATACTATACCCAGCGATATCAGTACCAGGTAGAGTGAATGGTGGATTCCACGAGATGTTGACAGCAGTAGAAGAATTAATGAAAGAATAAGATAAATCAATTGAAGATAATGGACCTGCATGTTGAAAAGCAATAAGAAAAAATTTGAACTAAATTTTAGTGATCATACTAAATGAGATTATAATAATATATAGATCTAGCTAATATAGTCCATGCGCATGCATGTGCATGGCAATAGTGCATTATTGCATCATCTCATGTACAAAAATAGTATTCATGCATGATCAGCATATACTTCCTCACCTTGTACTAGCAGTACTGCTGGATCACTAGTATCTACTGCATTGGCTCCCGGCACTAAAGTCAATGCTCTACAGGTTATCATTGTATTGTTATTAATAGCAGCATGAGCTACTGTAGTGAGATTCTGTTGTCTAGTGGTATTGCTGAATGAGATATCGATCAAACTTGTTTTAAATCCTTTGTATTCACCACTTGAAATGTTATTAATAAAAAAGGCAATCTCTTTAGCTCTCACAGTACAAGAGAATGTGACAGTATCTCCTTCAATGGCATTGACTGATTGAGGAGGACTTAATACCACAGCATCTAGATCTATCATGTGTCATTTTAAACTTATAAAATATTGGAAAATCAAGTGAAGAAGAGTTAATTGATCTATCAAATTCACTGACAATACCCAATGACAGGCTGCACTATTATAATGAATTAAGACAAGCATGCATATACACACAATCATTCATCAAAGACTCATGCACAAGCTATATAGAGTATAACAATTAAAAATAAATACACAAACAAAACACTATACATTTGCCTGGTAGTATAGATTAATGAGGCAATCACACCGGCAGTTCAGTCATGCATATAAACACATGCATGCTTACTCATGCATTATATATGATACAGAATATAATCGCATGCTGATATTAATCATCACCTTGTTGCTGAGATTTTGAGATAAACAACAATAAGGAAATAATACTGACCCTGAATTTAAAAAAAATGTAGCTATATATGCATAACTGCATGTTCATAAGAGAATGAAGCTGGGAACAGAATATCTATGCATTTTGGTAACTCATTTTAATATATTATTATAGTGCTACATCTCCTGGAGCATTATTATTATATAATCAGTGCCGCATGCATGACATACATTGGGTTACACATATTGGGTAGCTCAATTGATTATATATACGTATAATTATGTATAATATATAGTCTCACGGTAGCCAGACCCTTATTAGTGCAGGGTCATGCACTGTAAAAAGAAGGTTTGCTGCATTCACAAAATATTCGTCAGCCTGAATTTATACAGTAACAAAATGATCAGCTTATTTAAACAAAAACACCGTATCACAAGTAGGAGTGACATTAATAATAACTGTAAATTGTAGCAATTGTACAAGTGACAGCTGTTGCTGGTCTTATATATATACCTATACTCATGCCGCATATTCAAATGTATAAAGCCAATAGCGGGGTGTTACTTTGATGCGGCCTGGAACAGAACTCTAGCCTATATATTCCAATGTAAATGGTGCGTCAAAAAGGTCAACTCGCCCACGCAACATTGTGCTAGCTCATAAGTTGTGAACTATAAACTTTCCTATTTGCCAACTTCCCGGGCACAAATCAAATTTGCCTTTTACCTATTGGGTCTATAATAATTTGCATGCATGCATGCACATGCAATTGACAACCCGTTCTCCTATAAATATTGTACCACCATGCAGCTATATAGTGGTGCATTTGTGTATTTGACGAACATTTTTGTTGAAATGAAAATTCAGTTTTTTACAGTGGGGCTTTGTGAGACAAATGTGTACTGTTTTTAATAAATAAATCAGTCCCTTACAACAAAGGCATCGGCATTTTCTATACTGATTCAAAAGCTAAAAAAACTAGAAAAAAAAAAAAAAAAGAGATCATAGGAATTATTTTTAATACATGAAATGTATAAAAGGTCAAATTTGTAGCTATCATAAGTTCAGTCATGTGAGTGGCAGATTGACACTCGGCTAAATCAGGCTTAAAGTTCCAACTGATATGTACACTCAATCGCATTGGCCGATAAGCCTTGCCACATGATTGAACTTCAGTTTTCCTCACTTAAATATAGCAAGTATATAGTAACACATAGAGATAGCAATTGCAACATGCAGTGAAATCGTAATGGAAGGGTGGCAAGCTAACATGAATCCTTTAAAAGTATCAACAGCAGTACATGTACAGGACAAACTATAATTTTCCTTAAAAACATCTATAATTATTGACTCACTTTAGAAGTTGAGCTGAAACTGAAGCTAGCCTTTAGTGAGCCTAAGCAGAAAAGGGAAAAGCAAAATACCCCGGTAATTATAAAAATGAGCTGCGATGTCACGTCATGTATAAATGGGTGTGATAGAGGTGTGGCTCAACCGTACCAGTGCAGTTCTAGTTCTATTAGAATTATTACATGAACTGAAAAAAAGGTTTACCAGCTTTACCTCACACGAGCTGCTAAATTGTTCTTAAGCGAAGTGTTACTCGAAGCCAAGGAGATCATCCCTGCATGATATCAGTCAACAGGCTGGAGATAGATACGGTACAAGAGTTGTTAAGCGACAGATATGGATATGGTATACCCGGGGGGTCAGCAACCGCGTCAGCAACCAAGCCAAGAACCAAGCGAAGTGTGCAATCGAGTGTACAATATTTCTGAATTATTCCTGTATTCCTGTGACTCCCTATTCCTGACTGTACTCCCCAAGTATTCCCATGTACAGGTCTGTACTCCCAATGACTCCCCAAATATTTCCCCTGTACTCCCAATGACTCCCCAAATATTTCCCCTGTACTCCCAGTCCCATAGTATTTCTTTAGTATTTCTAGCTTGGTGTACGATATTTCTCTTGGTTGCTGACCCCTCGAGTATACCACCATTAGGTACGCCCAGTGCTGTACTCGCCAGAGCAGAAGAACTGTGCCGTGGCTCCATTATCAACTTTGATATTCTGCTATTTTTTTGTAGAAAGTCTTGTATCATGAGCTGGCACATGCAGAGATAGCCATTATTGAAGCATTTGGAAATCGCCAAGGAAGATTTTTATGATTTGAAATCATCAGCTAATAATATGGTGGAATTAGACGATCACAAGTAAAGAGGCCACACCCACCAGAAGGCAAAAGATGGTGAAGCTGGTGGTTCAGGAGTTTCGAAATAAACTCACGATAAATCAGTTCGAAATGATTGTTAGTAAAATATTCCTCACCCTACTCATGATACACATTAGCGTTAGTTGAGAGGAGAATTGTGTCTGCCTCAACTGGATTGTTCCTGATATTGAAACCTCCGAGTTGGTCCGTGGGCTGCCTTCAGAGCTGGTTAGACTCGTTGGAGTGATTTATCTACACATTGGTAGCGACGTCATGCAACATCGAAGGAAAAGGTTGTGAATCGATTGAAGTGGCAATGTTGCGAGCGATCAAGCATAAGAACACACGAGCAATAGAGCTATTTCTAGCTATTGGCTGTAATCCAGAAGTAGCTACCCACGGAGGTTATGCCGTGACAAACATGGTAAACATCAAAGCTATCGAAAATGGGGAATCATCATTTGGTAGCAGCCACAGTGTGGATCATGTGTGTATCTTAGGCCATAACAAACACGTGGAGGCCATTGTTGATTCAGCCTGTGAACCTGAAGAATGTAGCTCATGTATTATGAAAGAAAAGATGAACAAACATCTCCATCGAGAAAATGACATGCTTCAACAAAAGCGGAGAGAATTATCTGTTGAGAATGACTCTCTTTCTCGCATTATTGGGAGTAAAGGTATGATAATCAATATTATCGTAGGTATAGGTCCGTTCACATAGAATAAATTGCATCTTCTATGTATTTACGTTTGCATTACTTGTATAGCATTAGAGAGTTTGTATATTTTGTACAGGTACATGTACATACCCTTAATTACATGTGCATGAGATAAGGTTAGGGCTGTAACAACTTGTATATAGAGTAGAGCAACAAATGCCATGTGGACATTGCTTAGTTTGGAAATGGTACAACTACTTGGTTGACTATTCACACCTTTCTTCTATTGTTATTATTTTAGTATTTTAAACTTAATCACACCTTTCTTCTGTATCTTTTATATTTTAACCCTTTCGTTGCTAAATTTCCAAACTGTTCGATCAAATCTGCTATGTAGTTATCATAGAGAAATAAGATTTGTGTACTGGCAACTGCAATTAAGGAAGTACATGTATACTACATGTAGCCATTATTAGTGCACGCTTGTTAGGGATTTACATGATGTTAGAAGACAGTTACTCAGTTTCTATTTATTCTTTAGCAAGAAGTGATGAAAAAATCTGGTTACAGGATGAAAGTCACAAGACACTCACCGCTGATGCCGGTATATTTAATTATTGAAACACTTTGAGTAATTAATTTTGGCACTTTGATTCCTTTATTATAGACAAAAATGGAAAAAGCTTGTTGCAAGATGAAACATACACTTCCGAAGATGACTTAAAAAGCTTATTGCTGGATGAACCATCGACTCCCGAAGATGACAGAAAAAGTTTACTGCTGTATGAAACAGTTACTGCCGAAGATGACAGAAAAAACTCGTTACAGGATGAAGTATTTACTGCAGAAGGTATTTCAGTTTTATAGTTTTTTTAAAATAATTATTAATTTTAATAATATACATAATTTTTTTTGATAGACGAAGATGACATGTTAGAGGATGAAATTTCCATTCTCAAAGATGACAAAAAAAGCTCGCTACAGGATGAAACATCCACTCCTGAAGATGACAGGAAAAGCTTCTCGAAGGATGAAGCATCTGCTGCTGAAGATGATAGACAGTGCTTATTGTCATCACTGAATGAAACATCCACTGCTGAAGGTATTTTCACACTAAGTAATCTTCAACATGCTGGCCTGCATCTTGACCCTAACTATAAATAAATCCTACTCATTTTTTTGCTGTAAAATGATGACAATAGCAGGGACACCTATGTGTACATGTACTTCTGACTGGTTCTTTTTTTACGATCATGTGGCCTTTTTCATCCACATAATCATTTACTTACATATATGTGGGCGTTATCATGTGTCATCGTCATTGCATATATACATGTATTAATAAACATGACGATACAATAAATTACATGCATGACGATACAATAAATTACATGCTGAAGTAATAGACTGTGCTTAGTGTGGCTTAACCTTAAGTACCCGAGTATTTTGTGTTGATTATAAGTGAAAGTTTTAATGGAACCCATTCCGCCCTGTGCTGCTGTGCTGATGTTACATTAATTATTAGTAATAATTAATGTAACATCATTTCTTTTTACATGTAGGTAGTCAACATTCTCCTCCTTCTACTGGAGCAAATTCTGTGGAGCATCTGTCGTATCTTACAGATCATATGATGGCCGACAACAGCACACTAGGTAATGTGTTAATAACTGTTTAATTATTATAGACATGCATACAAGTACCGTAATTCCAGAAATTTACGTTGTTATCTAATTTTCGTGGGTCGCCCAAACAACAAAAATTGAAAACATAAAAAATTTCTTACAATGAAAGTTATAGCGTGATTCGAATGTATAATGTTCTGGCATGTTGTGTGATCTGGCAGCATGGTGCCTTAATCCATCTTTGTCTTTTTGCTTGACTTCACTTTTCAGAGGGAACTAGCAGACAGGTACTCGGTAACTTCCAAACGAAGTTCTAAATTTCCAAGGCCATTTTTTTCCCTGCCGGTTAGCATCATGTGCTACACGTGGTAAATTTTAGTACTTGAATCAAAATTTTTGTGTAGTTAATTAATTGATATAATCTAATTTTCGTGGGTATACTGCTCTACAACAAAAATTATAAACCATGAAAAAATAAAACATGAAAATATCTTTAACGAAAATTTCCGGAATTATGATACTGTACACGTCGTAATTTTCGCGGTGGTAAAGTTTCGTGTTTTCAGGGAAAGATCGTCAAAAGCTAATTTTCGTTGTATGAAATTTCGTGTTATACGTGCACGTGCACATCTCTTATATACGTAAGTGTAAGGAATGGGTTAAGAATTAAATTTTGTGGATTTTCAAGGACACGAAATTAACGAAAATTAATGCACCACGAAAATTACGACGTGTACGGTATATGTTCTGTAGTGTGGTTAAATTTGACTGTACATACGTGTACAGTGAAGCAACCCCCTGTACAGAGGACACTTGTGGGTGAAGAAAAGTGTCCTTTATAGAAAGGTGTCCTTTGAACAGAGGTCAATTTACACAAGAAAATAATAGTTAACAAATAGTGTCCTTTATATAGAGTGGTATCTTTTATAAAGGGGTGTCCTTTGGGAGGGGGTTTCACGTACTGTATTATATTGTGTGTATGCAGTTGAAGTTTTTTTTTATTATCTTACGTATCTTTCTGTTCAGGCAATCACTATCAATTAATTCTCTCAGAAGAGCTATTGTACTGGCATTTCTTTATTAAAGGTTAGATAAGGATTTGTGCAATACATGTACATTTACATGTTTACTGGTCCATATGTTTAAAATTTTATGAATATTTTGTAGAACAAATGTTTAGTCAAAAAATGGCACAAACGTACATGTACAATAGATAAACATGTAATGAAAATTTTTAAGGAAAGAGGGTGTTCACCAAATGAAAATTTTGATTCAGTACATGTATGTGTAGATGTTTTTATATTCAAAAAGTACATTTACATGTACATTACTACATGTATATATAATTATTATAATAGAAACTTATGTGTGCCCATGCATAAATGTACAGTGTAAAGTCGCTTATTTATTTTTCTTGTTCATATACGTAGATTACCGAAAATCTACTTCAATTGATCGAAATTCCACTTGCTTTTTATTTGAATCCTCGTTTGAAGCAGCTGATGTTGACCATTGCTCGTACCATACAGACCATATGCCTGTAACCATGTCGCCATTTCTACGAGGTATAATAGAATATAGATGTATGTACAATCTACATGGACATAGTTTATATAATTATACGTAAAATGATGTCAAGTTTTAATTGTTTATGCTATTTTTTTTGGTAAATGTGTATGCTATCACAGAGCTAAAAATAAGCATTTAGATTCAGTTATTTACATGTATGTAGACTGAGTATTGCCAACTTTAATAAGCCATTGTATGGAATTGGTCTGGCATTATAATAATTATATCTTCTTGAAGTAATTGAATCAAAGTGACTTTTTGGGTGAAAAGAAAAAAAAACCTAAGTTGAATTAAAGCGAAGCATTGGTGGACCCAATTGGGCATGAGAAAAAAAAATCAAGCTTTGCTGGGTTTTGAAGTAAAAAAAATTATCATTATACAAAATCTCTTGAACAAAATGGCCGATTATGTCCTTTTTATTCACTCTTTTGACCAGATTTTTGCTCAACGTCTGACTGTTATTTCTAGCTCCATGTAGACTATTTTTTGAGGGGGTATATCAAACAAGGAATATCATCAGTAACTAGCCACAATGTTGGTAGGCCAGACATAGCATTTTCACCTATTTACTTGTAATGCATTCTGCCTACTAGTGATGGTGTAATACTTACCATTTATTATTTGTTGGAGGTACCGTATGCTAGTGAAATTTTTTTACGGATGCGCATGGCTTGTATCGTTTCATAGCAAAAATTTATGCATGTACATCTAAAATTCCTAATGGCTTGCAGTGGTAACATTGATCAGTAAGAATCAGCTTTAGACTATTAAAAATACCCGTAAGTGCCTATTAAGGATATACAGTGGAACCCCTATACAA
>JAYJLX010052287.1:0-11196 GCA_036873525.1 Chalinula nematifera | reverse complement strand
TTAAACCAAGTAACACAATACCTACTGGAGAAAGTAAGTAAGGTTAATATCAATAACCCGAAAGCTAACTCCGGTGCTGTACTGCTGCGGCTGTACAAGCAATATGAAGAAGATATGGATAAGCTAGTGGACATTGCGTTCCAAACTATTCAGATCAACTTCACTAAAGATACATCGTCAAGTCCAGCTGGTACGGCTGGGCTGACTCAAGTCTCATCTGCTATTGGGCATCATGTTCATCTGTATATTCAGCGTGAACCATGCCCATGGAATATGCAGGTTAGACTAGGTGACCTCTTCATTGAGGCATTCTACAATTGTGGGTATGTAGATCTATACTACCCGAAAGCTAGAGATACTAGCTACATCGTATCAGCTACCACTGAGTGGATTAAGCTGGCCGATATCCCTGGTATGGTAGAACGTATGCGTCTGACAGGCACATACGATGAAGCACCGACTACTATCCACATCAAAGGTGATCATAAGAACTACGCTTACGATGACCAGACATGGACACGAGCTGTGCAGAAGCTACAAGGTATCGGGTGGAGAGTGAACCGCCGTGTCCTCGACGCTCTGAGGGCGAATGAGGATATGTTCACCAGCTCTGAGCCTGTACTAGATAACGATGCTAAAGAGATGAAGCGTCGTAGTAAGGCTATTGAATGGGCATTCATCATGGCTAAGGCTGAGAAACTGAAGGATAAGGATGTATTCTACCAGGGTGTCGAGTGTGATTACCGTGGTCGTATCTACTACTCCGAATCTTTCTTCTCATTCCAAGGCTCTGACCTCGCAAGGGGTATGATGAAGTTCGCAAGAGCTAAGCCGATGACTGAGGATGGTTTGTTCTGGTTGGCTGTTCATACAGCTGCTAGCTATAACCGTAGCTATAACATAGATGAGATACCTGACTGGTGTGAGGCTGACTATAAGTCTTACCTTGAAGAAGAAGGTCTCGAGTCTATCTCACTAGACAAGATGACGCTAGAAGATCGAGTGCGCTGGGTCAATAGCGAGATGGAGACTTTAATTGAATCAGGTAGAATCGGACATATCTTCCCTGAGGCGGAGAAGCCAGTGTGCTTTCTCGCCGCATGTATTGAATGGTACGACTACAGCAGGGCACGGGCAGATGGACGAATCCATATGTCTCACCTGCCAATACCAGTCGACGGTAGTAACAACGGTTGGCAACACCTCGGAGCCATGTCCAAGGATGAAAGAACTGGTGAACTCGTGGGACTCACCCGAGTTGACATACAACGGGACTTCTACGTACAGACAGCTAAGGAACTCTATGTTCTAACTAAGGATGAGCTGCGTGAGAAACTAGATAACATGCCGATGAAGCATATCCGTAAGGGTATCTCAAAGCGTGGATCTATGACTCGTGCTTATTCAGCTGGTGCTAGCAAGATCGGTGAGAACATGTGGTTCGACTGTAAGGCTGAAGACTTCCATGAGAAGTATGAGCTGACAGAAGAAGATTGTAACAAGTATGCTAAGCTGCTTGTCAAAGCAATCAACACAGTATGTCCTGGTCCACTGGATACTATGGAATACATGCAGAACCTAGCCTCTTATGAGATAGGTAAGTATGAGAAGTTCGATAGTGAAGGTAAACCTGTTGGTGCTGAGTACCGTGAACTGGTTAAGAAACAGAAAGAACTCTATACTAAAGAG
This sequence comes from Chalinula nematifera, assembly GCA_036873525.1. Classification (NCBI taxonomy): domain Eukaryota; kingdom Metazoa; phylum Porifera; class Demospongiae; order Haplosclerida; family Chalinidae; genus Chalinula; species Chalinula nematifera. Next base: position 9,507 of record JAYJLX010052287.1, on the reverse strand, counting down.
GATAAGACAGATGAAGAACTGGAAGAGCTCAATGATCTCACTACTGAGCTTCGTACTTATGAGAGCCATCTCGTTTACGGTAATGGTAGTGACCGCCTTACTTGGTCTACTCCATCTGGATTTCCTGTTGAGTATACCTGTTTCAATACTGCTACTCGTAAGTGCCGCGGAACAATTAGCGGATATAAGACTGCGAGTGGTGGAGCTAAGACAATCAATCACGTGGCAAGAGTACCGACGAAGACACCAGACGTACGCGGATTCATGTGCGGTGTATCTCCTAACTTTGTCCACTCTCTTGATGCTAGCCATATGGCTCTCGTCATAGATGACTGGCATGGTGAGTTCGGAGCTGTACATGATAGCTTCTCTACCCACGCATGTGATGTAGAAGACCTGATCCAAAAGACTAAACACCATTTCGTAGAGATGTATGATAAAGAAAACTTCTATGACTACATCCGTACGCAATTAACTAACAACACAGATGACGTCGAGCAACCAGCTCTTGGGAACCTCGACATTATGGAGGTATACGAAAGTGACTACTTCTTCGCCTAAGAGCTATAACTACCTCGCCCTTCGGGGCGCAGGTGTCGACGATATGGAATACGTCGAGCAATTTAACCTTGATCCTTCGGTAGCTTATACTCCTAAGATCAATGACATTATGCTAGATATGACACGCACAGATAACTACAACCACTACATTAGTGAAGGCATGGATGAGAAAGAAGCCAATGCTAAAGCTGATGAGAACCGTATGAATGCTGCACGTGATATTAAAGAGCTGCTTGCCAAGAACGGCATGCTTAAATAAAAGAACCCCGCTAGGTCCTAATAGGATCTAGTGGGGTTTATTTTTTGTACGTCTAGTAGGTAGTCATTCACACGATAAATGACTGTGGGACGGGGCTTTTGGGGCCCTGGCCCTTTGCAAAAAGTAAAAACCCCTGAGAACCACGCGGGCCCCAGGGGTAAGTTTTCTAGTGAGCGTAATACTGCGCTCCCCATCTGAAGTTGTAGCCTAGAGTCTCAGACTTAGGCGGAGATTTCTTAGCGATCTCTTCACGCAACTTCTTTTTATTATTATTAGTCTTCGTAATCATACCATCAAGACGTGCACCAACATTAAGCTCATTAACGAGCTCACGATAGAACACGTGACGCATGCGAGCAGTAACAGGTTGACCGACTGCAAAGCCTTCAGCCTCTACCTTAGCGACCATCTTTTGAGCAACCTTATAGTTATCAAAGAACCAAGCATCGTTATCCATACCATCAGGTTTCTGACGTAGGTTCATGAGCTTCTTAGTAAGGGCAGCTGGATAAAGACGTCCATCAGGATTAGTCTTAGGCTTTTCCTTCTTCAGATAGAAGTTCATAAACTCTGCTTCACGATCAGTCAATAGTTTCTCAGGGTTCTGACGATACTCCTGATTGTACTGTTCCATCGTAGACTTCATGCTATCTTTAGTCTGCTCAAGGTACGACCAGTCCAGTGTAGTCTCCATCCAATTCTTATTGGTCTCTTCGAAGATCACATCGAACCCATTCGCATCAGCTTTGAAGGCATCATAGATCGTATGGATGTATGGATTACCACCACTAGCATTGTTGAGTCGTCTCCAGCTATCACCTGTAACCGTCAAGGCTACAGTCGCAGCATCAACTGACTGAACAGGACCTGGAAGTGAACCACCATAAGCATACTCACCTGGTACAGCGACGTCTTCTATATTACGGGCTGCTGCAGAGGTAGGAGTAGTTTGATACTCAGCTGCAGTCAGATCAGACGTCTTCTCACCATCAATTTCAAGAGAATACTTATGCTTCGCTGCTGTCTCATACCCTTCAGATACATCACGACCCAAGTGTAGTTCAAATCCAGTTGGAGAATTGATAGTAAAGAGAGTATCGGTAACGGCATGCAAGAAGGCAGCTGATCTCATGATAGAACGAGAGTTAATCGCGTCAGCAGACAAAGCACTCTCCAATCCGACAGCGTACTTATCCAGAAGGATTTGAGCTAGCATGTCACGAGGTATGTCGTTGTCATCGAGTACCTGAAGTGAGCTGATCAGTGTATTATCAGGATCAACGATCTCAGGATTAGCAGACGCAGCATCTTCTTCCAACAAAGAGATAGCTTCTTCAATATCCTGCTTGAACGAGGCAATTTCTTTACCATAACCGAAGGTCATAGTCGTTGCCTTGTTAAGATCACGATAAGAATATACATTACGAGCGATATCACTGAGTTCGTCAGCAAATCCTTCGACATTTCCATCCCAACCGTTGTCAATCAGGCCAAGCAGCTCATCTTTAAGCTGATCTCTGATGTCACCATCATCCAACAGGTCTGTTTTGCTGTCACGAAGGACACCAGTAGCCTCTGCTGTCTGAATATGGCCCATCTGCATGCCATTTGAGGCCAAACCGTTGGTCTTACCGTCCATGTAGGCGTTAAAGTACGACGGATATGGTCTACCAGCACGCATGTGGCGGTCGAAGTTGAAGAAATCGATCAGACCATCAATAAAGTGAGGTCCATCTTCACCCTTCTTGTTGATAGCTGCGATCAGATCAGCATCTTGGGTTGGATCGAGCTGTAGAACAGGTAAATCCATGCCAGTTAGTGGCTGACCTTCAGCAATAGCGTTAGCAAGCTGTTCGTACTGTGCATCACTGATAGATTGGTCCAAAACTTCAGACAATCTCTTGCCCCAAGCCCGGAGTTGTGGTGTTGCTGCCTCAAGTAGGCGCACACGCTCCGCAGGTAGCTTAGTATCAGCACCTTTGACCAACATCATGGCGTACATCTGCCTCAGGTTCTTCTCAACACGAGAACCAGGCTTAGCCATAGCAGGTACAGCATTACGAGTGACAAAACGTACAGCTTTAGATGTAGTTGGGTCAAAGTAAGTCTGTTGAGGTGAGATACGGCCGTTAAATGCTTGGATACCGTAGGTTAGGTAGTTAGCACCGTGTCTTTCGGTCTGAATGGACCTAACTTCTTGTGCTACCTTATCAATCAGCGCTTCCATGTTCTCATCGACGTTGTAATCAACCTCTTTGAATACTTCACCAGCTTCTTCAACTCTCTTACGCCTACGATCTTGGTCTTTCTTAGCTGCGTTAAACTTCTTCAGCTTTTCCAGTCCGATGTTGTTGATATTACCATACGCAACCTGAAGAGACTCAGGCATCTGTGTTCCAGCCAATACAGGCAGGATAGTAGCCATGAGGATCTTGTTACGCTGCTTATCAACCACGTTAGGGATCTTAGACATGTTAAAGACAGCTTGCTTCAGCACATCAGCACCAACAGTGTCACCTACCTTCCCAGACCACGGCTTAACCGTCCGACCTTTGTCTCCGACCTGTCTACCACCCGGAGAAGGTGTCTTAGTCGGTCTGACATCAGCCGTTGGGAACATACGCTTACGAATAGCTGCAGAGGCAGCCAGTGAGTTAGCACCAGCGTCTGTAAGCTGGAAGTATGTCTGTCCACCAGGAGTAGCGAAGCGTTGTACCAAAGATGGGTTAGCTGCAGCCCAAATCTCTTTGAAGCTGTCACCAAGGGTGATTGCTTGCTCTTTAGACAGAGGTTCGTACTGATCTGGTGCTACACCTTCACGTACGTTCTTCATACGATTGTATTCCGAGTGGATCGCTTGACCAAGCCGTTCATTCTGACTTGCCTTAGTAATCTTCGCCCGTTCCTTCTTATTCTGGATAACAGGACGCTTCTTCTCACCAAGAGCCTCAGCTACAGCATCAGGAGCTACTTCACCCTCACCTTCAGCGAGTTGAGCGACGAAGTTTTCTGTTACGATTGATCCCATCTTAGCGAAGTCAGGATCGAAGGTATTATTAATCAACTCACCACTAGCTTCAGCAGCTGCAGCCAACTGGTTGATATTACCCTTAGCTGCTTGTGCTTCACGCATGGACTCAGTCCCTAGACGAGGACGAATGGCCTGACTCTCGATCTTACCGCCGAGTTCATTAGCACGGGTGAATATCCCGCCGTATGTGTCAGGCATTGGAGCCCGTGTCTTACCAGCAGGAGTTTCCCACTGGCCTGCTTGAACTGACTCATCAGCTGCTCGTTGTTGGATCGGAGCGATTTCATTCTGCTCACGTTGAGCTTCTATCTCTCCCTCTCGCTGCGCCTGCGCCTCGAGGCCTGCGCTAATACCCTCTGACAGGTTAGCCACTGCCTCTGGGCCAGATTCGGCCGCTAGCGTAGGTTCTAGGAGAGAATCGAGACCACCACCTGATGGTCTCGCAGTTGTTTCTGCAGCTTGGGCTTCCGCCGCAGCTCGTTGGATGTCTCCAACCTGGCCCGGTACTACCGAGCTGACATTAGTCTTTGCCATGTATTACTCCTTGAAGTTCCAACGGCTAGCAAGATTGCCCAAGCCTTCTGTTACATAGTTAAATGGTCCGATGACAGGTGTAGACTTAGCGATATTCTTAGTCGCCTTACCCACATCACCTTCCAATCCAGCACCAAGTGCCTTACCGATACGCTTAAGGTTACCCAACGCAGGCGACTGACCAGTCGTCTCATTGAATACCCAATCAGATACACCATCAGACTTCTGCTCATAGAGAGGGAAGAACTGATCGAGGATACGCTCAGATGTACCAAGCAAACCAGAGCTACGGATACCACGCTGCCAGTACTCAGCATCGTCTAGGTATGGAGACTTACCACCATACTTAATGAGATCTTTCAGATGCTGTGAAGCAAAGCCAAGCATAACCATAGTGGCCATAACTGCGAAGGCATTGTACTTCATAGCTGGAGATCCACGCTTAACATACTCGCCCCACAGTTTAGGAATGTGGTTGGCTGTGAACGTAGCAATGAAACCCTGGAACTGAGTGAACAGTGCAATCCGAGGATCTTGATAGATAAGCGGACGGTTAGCAGAACCAGGTAGAGCAACAGCATCATTGATGAAGTTAAATGTAGCTTCACGTAGGTTCTCATCTAGCTTAGCAACGTCTGCTTCAGACAGCTGACCAGTAAGAGATGCCTTCCACAAGTTCTGCATGTCTGCTACGTTAATGCCAAGCACACGTAGTTTCTCTTCAGCTTCTTGTGCTGCGTTAGTCCCTGGATATTCCATTGTGGTCTGTAGATTGTCAGTGATATAGTCACCAGCAATAGATGCACGGATAGAACGAGTGTAGTTAGTCCAGCCAGTCAAACCTGTAGCCTTGAAGAATAGTTCATACCATCCTTGCTGCCATGAGTTAGTCTCACTGACACCCGTAACGGTAGCAGCACCAACATCCCACTCATAGAAACCTAGATCCTGCAGCTGGCTCTGCCCACTAGTTGGGCCAAGCTTTGCTTGCTTATCTATAGCATCAAGTGTAATGAAGTTAGCACCATCATACATCGTCTTAGCAAACTCTTTACCCATCGCTGCCAGTCCACCGTTCTTGCGGGTGATCTGTTCCATCGTAAGTCCACGCATAGTAAGCGCAGCCTCAACAATAGAAGAGACAGTAGCAAGAGGAAGACCTGCCATAGTAGTCAGCATCATGAAGTTCTTCTGCAGACGCATTGCTGCTTTACCTGCTTCAGATGTAGGACGTTTGTAGTTACCTGACTCAGCATCGAGATAATCTTTAAGTTGCGCAGCAACCTTGTTCACTTCTTCTGGTGAAATCCCTTCTGCTTCCATCTCAGCCAGTAGCTGATTGATGACAGAGTTATTCTGACCTACAAACTCACGATGAGCTGTGTATCTAGCAGCTGACTTGGTAGCCGCTGCAATGTTAGCGTACAGATCCTGCTGCATAAACTGCTGGAAGTTCTGATCTTCTGACAGGTTAAGTGATCTCTCCCGGTGAGAACCAGGTACGATACCACCACCTTCAGTGATGCTGAATGCCTCGTCAATGTCAGACACCTCATTGTTGTCGAGGATCTCGTCTGTCAGCTTCTTAGCCTCAGCCTCAGTCATACCAGTCTTATCCATCAGAGCCCGTTGAAACTCATGACGGTTCTTATGAATAGCCTTCTTGTCGAGTGCCTTGTATCTCATAAGATAGTTATGCTGATAACCCAGGTCTGGATTGTATTGCTTCTGATCTTCCCACATTTTATCTGATAGAGCGTTGAGCTTTCTGCCCAAGTCTAGAACAGCGGCCTTCTCCGGGCCATCAGGGATTAGATCAGGTCTAAATTCCCCATCCACAATAGCAGCTTGCATCTGGTTGTACAGACGAGCAGATATCTCATCACGTACCTTTCTAGTTAGACGCTTACCACCTGCGAAGGTCTTGAAGACCGCGTCAGGAATGGGAACCATGTTCTTATAGATTGCTACCTTATGGTGCTTGCTTGATTCGTAGTTAGATCCACTGAAGATACGCTGGAGATTACCACCAAACATATCAGCCAGCACACGAGCTGAACGAGATCTAGACTGCAGATCAGGACCGAAGATCCAGCGAGTTGCACCACGCCATAGGGCAGGAGCAGACAGAGCTGCTTCAGCGATCTTATCACTGGTTGTCATCTTCTCCCGCTTCTGCTTATGCAGATCAACACGCTCATCCATAGATGGGATAGTGTTAGCTGGAGCAGAGGCTGCACGAGCACGAGCACCCGCTGTCTCTTCCTGGATAGAAGTGACACGACCATTACGTTCGATCTCTTCTTGTGCATACTTCTGGGATTGAGAACGGCGAGCAGCTTCAGCTGGAGCAGTACGGAAAGCCACATCAGCCCAACCACCTGCATCAGCCAATCCACCAGCAGCTGAGAATGTACCACCAAGGGCACCACCCGCTACAGCACCAGCAATCATACGCTCATTGAGCTCTTGCCAGTTGAGATGGCCAGCCATGATGTCGTCATGATGTGCACCGATATAAGCAGTTGCTTCTTGTAGACCTTCAGTTACAGCCTCACCACCAGCGCCGGTAGCCATACGACCAGCGACATTCTTGAATAGGTTCTTAGCCTTCAATTGGTTAGCTGCTACAGTAGCTGCATCACCAGCAAAGCCAGCAAGAGCCTGACGAGATGCAGACATCACTGTCTTCTTAGCCATCTCTTCTGTCATACCATCTGCGACTAGCTTAGCAATACCTGCTTTAAGCATTTCCTTCGGTCCCTTACCAGCGGTCCCGAGGATCAAGCCAATACCCACGCGATCAAGCGCAGCTTGTGCTACACCAGTAGCGATAGCAACACCTGCATTCTTATTCTTATCATCCATCTCATTCCACACCTGACCAGCATAGATCGAGGCAGGAGCAGTCATTGATAGACCAGCAGTGAATGGTGACAAAGCAGCACCAGCCAGAGAGATACCCATATAAGGGAGAGAGATGATAGCATTGTTTGTTACGAACTCGACGGCATCACCGAACCCATCCACATCCTTGTAGTCAAGTAGGATAGAACCACGGTCACCGATACGAGTCTGCGAACGGTTGACACCAGCTTGACCGATGTTCGCAAGAGCATCAAACCCAGTAGTGTCACCCAACATATTCATTGTACCGAACATAGCTTCTTGTACACCAATCAAGGCTGTATCCCAGGCATCACTCATAGGATTGAGGGATTTACCTGAAGCTGTGTCACGGTCACTGTATTCAAAGTCGGCACTAGCAGTAGTGAAATACTTATCCGCACCGGGGAACCATTCAGATTGCCCAGCAACCAGTTGGTTCTGACGGAACCTATTCTCATACTGCTGCTCATCTGCTACAGCTGCATCAATCATCTGACGAGCCTTAGCCCAGGCATCATCTTCATTGTCACCTGTATTAATGAATGCACCATAATCTGATGACGCACGAAGGCCTTGAGTGTCATGCTGTTGCGAGACACCCAAGATTCCTTCAGAAGCTAGAGCACGGGCAAATGAACGCCCGTACTTATCTTGTAGATCACCAACGAAACGTGTACCAGTATCATCTAGCTTGTTCTCATCATAGACGAGGTTATCATACCCCATCTTGTTAGCTAGCTCGATGACTTGCTGTGTCGTCATTGTACCGCCGACTTCACCGGTCTTACCCTTCCATAGGTCAGCCGTTTCAGGGGCGAGCACACCTTCAAGACGAACACCTTTGACGTCACCGACTGGTTCATCAAGTAAAACGGTATCAGCGTCTTGGAATGTGAAGTTAGATCCCGGGATTTTATTATCTACCGGGGTTAACAGATCATCCAATCCTGCCATATTACCCTCCTAGTTTCTGTTGTAAATCGTTAGCTCGTTTGTTAATGAAGTAGTAGAAGCCAGTCTCACCCTTAGTAGCTGAGCTGTTGTAGAACTTCTGATCATCTGGATCGAGGTTAGACCACTCTTCCATAGCCATCTTAAAGAACCTATCCTTGGCATCCTTAGCTGACAGACCTTGCAGTGCTGGCAACTGAGTAGCTACGAATGATACGTTCCGATCAAGCTGAGCCATCTTATCTCCACGTACATATGTAGGATCACCGCCCTTGGTAGCTTCCTTCGTCATGAAGAGTTCAGGCGAAGCGATCTCCTCACGAATATACTCAGCCTCAAGATAAGGCTTAAGTCTAGTCGGAGTCACATCACCAGTCTGACCATCAGCAATAGCTTGACGGTAAGCATTAGTCATGATCTGCATAGCTTCATCAGACTCAGGATCTAAACCCATAGACTCTGACCAATTCCAGAACTCATCAGCCGCTTGGTTAGCTCCAATCTTAGTATGAGACTTCCACTCGTTTTCACCAACACGGAACTTGTCATCTGCCTTCATGACTTCTTCGAAACGAGACACAGCATGAGAGCGTGCTCTGTTACGACGCTCACGGAACTCAGGTGTATCCTTATCGAATGAAGGTTCGTAGTCAGGGGTAGTGGCGATCTGCGCTGCTGTCATCATGGTACCGTTAGGTCCTTGATAATAGATTGCACCGTTCTTATCCTTCACCTCTTGCAATGCTACCTTCTTACCGTTCACCATCTTAATAGTGGCGTTACCAGTAGGATTGTATGTAGCACCAGGCGCCTTAAGTGTAGACACATCACCAGTCTTCTTATACTCAGCGAGTGAAGCTGGTGTGTATTTACCAGAGGCTACGAGCTTATCGAACTGAGCTGACTTAGCATCGACACGTCCGACGTATTGCTTAGCTGCCCAGCGAGCTGAACCTGCATGTGAGAACCCGAGTAGACGGGAGCCAGCATACATGATAGCCATGCGTTGCAGTTCCTTAGGATCAAACAGATCACCAAAGATAGACTTCATTACACCTTTAGCTTTATCAACCTCACCTTTCGGTGCAGTCTTACCTGCCTCTTCAACCTCACCGGTCGTAGCGTTATTACCAGGCTGATCTTTACCAGGACCAGTCTCATCAGGAGTTGGAGGAGTTTCGAAATACTTATCAAGTGTATTTGCTTTCTCTTCTTCTGAGAGTTTAGGTTTACCTTGATTCTCTTTCCCGCCGATATGACCGAAGGCTTCGTTCTCGTAAGC
>JAYJLX010052276.1:0-11196 GCA_036873525.1 Chalinula nematifera | reverse complement strand
AAGTTAGTATGGTTGGTTCAAATATGTTACTTGAAATACATAAACGTTTGCAACAAATTAAAGGTGTAGCAAGTGATGCTATGTTTGGAAATGTTAGTGTATTAGCTGTTGGAGACTTGTATCAGTTACCCCCAATAGGACAACCAGCTATTTTTGATAAAGTTACTGATTCGTATGCCCAACTATATGAGTCTGGTTCATTATGAGTTGATACATTTAAACTTATTGAATTAGAGGAAATAATGCGTCAAAAAGATGACTTAAGATTTACTCAATTATTGTGTAGAATGAGAAAAGCAGAGTGTACAAGTGAAGACATTGAATTGTTGAAAGAGCGTGTAATATGTGATAGTACTCCTAATTATCCAATTAATGCCCTTCATGTATATAGACTCAATGTTGATGTTGATAAACGGAACAAAACTATGTTAGACTCTATAGCTAATGGAGATAATCAGTACAGTATTGTAGCATGTGACTCTAGAGCTGGACAAACAATGCATATTGACTTGACACAATTATCAAAAAAACGATCAGAAACTGGTGGATTACATGATGTACTTGAGATAGCTGTAAATGCTCGTGTAATGTTAACTGCCAATGTAGATGTATTAGATGGTCTTGTAAATGGTGCAATGGGTTCTGTAGTGAAAATTGTTACAAATGAAGTAACTGTTGTATTAGTAATTCAAATGTTGGTATTAAATGTATACAAGCTAGTGTGTATAGACGGGAATACCCCAATGCTGTACCTATTGCTAGATATGAAGTACGTTTTCTAGTCAGAGGTAAAAAAGGTGCTGAAATAACTCATACAGTTCCCATTGACATTAGCATGGTCCACAACCATACATAAAGTGCAAGGTTTGACATTGGATGAAATTGTTGTTGATAGGAATGGTCGTTGTAATGCTAGTCAAGCATATGTAGCTTGTAGTAGAGTGAAGAGTTTGAATGGCTTATACATTACTCATTTTAATGTAGCTGCTATTAAGAAAAGTGTTAAAGTTGAATCAGAAATGGAAAGACTTGCTAATAGACTTGTTGAACCCATTCCAATGCCTTCCATGTATATGACTGTTTGTCGAGGACATGATGTAAATTTACTGTGTACCATCTGTTTATTGAATATACGATCAATTTGTAATAAACAAGATGATCTCAAATGTGACTCTTTTTTGCAATCTGTAAGTGTGTTATGCATATGTGAAACTTGGTTAACTCCCTCTATTTCCACACCCGATATTATTGATGGTCATAATGTAGTGAGATGTGATAGAGCAAGTGGTGATAAAGGTGGAGGATTATTGATTAGTTTTGACAGTAGTAATGTATTGTATTCCAATATCAATGTAGACTTGTGTATTAATGGAATTGAAAGTGTAACTGGACATGTTGTAATATATGGTAATCCTATTGAATTGTCACTGATATACAGACCCCCCCAAGTACCAATGAGAAATTTACTTAGTACCCTGAGAAGTATTGTTACAGCTGTCAATGTACATGACCCAATGATTGTGTTAGGTGATTTTAATGAGGATATTCTAATTAATGAGCAGTCTATGTTAGTAAAGTGTATGAGAGACAATGGTTTTCGACAATGTGTAAATAATGTATTACATCGTGCAACAACTGATAGAGGTACAATGATTGACTTGGTATTTGTTAGAAACATAAACCCATATCTTATTGGTTGTTACGATATATATTTTAGTGATCATGACGCTGTATATTGTACACTCAACTTCAATTAATCTAATGTCAGTATGTTTGAATACTTGTATGTATAAACTGCATGTGATGTATAATGATGTATTGATCATATTAATCAACGAATATTAGCAGCCGTTTGAAGAATGTCATCATATTGATGTTGGCAACCAGTCGAAGAATTACGTATTGATCGGTAGCTGATAAAAGAATCTGACATTGCTAATTAATAAAAGAATTTAATATTTAGCGACTGATTAAAGAATTCGAGATCACCAGCTGATTGAAGAATTTGATGTTGACAGCTGATTAAAGAATTTTGTGTTGATATCGCTGAACCAATATCGAAGAATTTCGTATTAATCGTCAACTGATGAAAGATTTCTCGTGGTAAGATAGGCACCAATGAAGGATTTCTCATATGAGCAGCTAATGTTAAAGAATTTGATGTTGATGACCAATCAAAGAATTTCATACAGCAACTGATCAAAGAATTTCGTATTGATCTCGTTAACTGCATGATTAATGAGTTATATATTCATTCCTCATGTACTGCATGTCTTCTTGATATAACATCATACCCACCAACTTAACACACCATCTTTTTTATTTCATAAAGCCATTCATCCCTCCAATTTTCGTTTTTTTTTTTTTTGTTTTTTTCAAATTTTTGATTAATTCAGTTTTCTTTTATATATCCTCCGCCATGTGCATGGTTGTATGATTTTTTTTTAATTCAATCTGCATTTTTTTACTATATTCATTTTTCACTTAGCATTATTTAAATTGGTTTAGATATCCATTTTGATTAATTAACAACAAAATTTTTCACATATGGGATATAAGGGTTAATCATTTTAATTGCATCTACATTGCACTTGTAAATATTCAATTCAATTGTAGCACACACCTACTGACAAACATTATGGTAGATAGATTCCTATAAACCTACACCAATGTTTTATTGAATTTTATGCTTGAAACAATATAACTGAGTTAGTATACAATAACACTGAATAAAATAGTGAATCATAATCATACTGTTGAGTAATAAATTGTATGGTGCCTATGAATGGTAAGAATTAATGATGTTAATATTTGCTTAGAGTATATGAGAAATGATTAACTTGAAGGTCATGTATAGTTTAAAGCGCAAATAGCAGTCATCGCTGATTAAACCGGTGAAGTTTGGATGTCTGTCACCCCAGTGACGAGATTGTTACAGTTGTATGTAATGATGAACACAGAATCGGACATCAGGATACTTTCTGCAGTAACATCGTCAGTAGATTCAGCTCTGGCTATCTTAAGTAGCAAATCGCCCATTATGGAGAGAGATACTGGAGATGTTGTAGAGTGTTGGGCAATTAGTGTAGCTTGTACCTGATCAATACATCTTCTTAGCACCAAGGTAGCGCAACATTTAGGACAACGACCCAACGAAGTGTTTGACAGCTCAGTCACTGCAACTTTGCAGTTGAAACACATCTTAGATGTCAATATATTTTTGAACACCTATTATATCTGTAGATTCGATCCTAGTTTCATCTGATGAATTCCATATTGCTTGGGCATGCTCTTCATTCACTGAACCAATGTCATCTAATGGCATGGTTTCCGATGATGCCTTGGACATGGAAAGATATTTCTGGCTCATGTATTCTCGAACTACAACATTTTTCATGTGGTAGGATTGACCAACATCTAGGAGGTTTACCATATCCTCCCAAACAGTAAACTTCGCAGTATCAGTGTCATCTGCTATGATTAAGTCTTGTTTGGTAAGTCCTCCATTGACAGTAACTGCATCATCTACTTCAAGGGCTTTCACCTTCACCGATATGTTTCAGTTTCATTTCATTGGCTACATCAGCAATTGATGTTACATCGATCTGCTTTGGCGATTGAGAAATTGTTGAAGATTTTTTAACAATTACTTCAAACTTCTCAGCTGCGTATTTAGACTTCTGTATTTCACAATCTGTTAATCGCACTGTCTGCCTATTAGTCATTGCCAATTCAAGATTCTGCTGTTGCTGTCGGTTGAATCCTACGAATTGTACTTGATTGACTCCGTCCGATAATTGACCTTCAAAGTACTGTGATTTCTTTCCTTGTTTCAGTGGAGATACAACAACAACTGCTCCATCTATACTAGCATCAGGTAGAGCTTCAAGCTTATCGAATTCTTCGACAATTCTTCTTTTGTCCATCTGCTGCATTCTCTTCTTTGGGGTTCCTTGGCTAGCCATGACTTCACACTTTACTGATTCAGAAAACACTAATTGCAATTGATCACTTCTTTCAAAGCAATATAGTTGACTAACTAAGCAGGTTTTTTTTTTCAAACAAGCATTTGCATTACTGTTTGTATAGTTTTACTGGATTGAAACCTGTCAATTTTCACTGACATAAGTCAAAACCTGTTTTGCTAGATATTAGTCTATGCAGAGTCTAGTCTATCATTAGCCTAACCCTCCCCATACCCTAAAAGTATAATCCTGCACAATATTCCAATGATGCCTATACCCTTGTATATACAAATTTCATATGCAATTACATATTCATTCCTTTTAAATTTAAGTATCATTGTTAACTGTACAATTAAATTTCACATACCATAGTCTTTAAACTTTCAGTATGAATTAATGTATAAAGTCATTTTGTGCACAATAATTTAAATTACTTTAGAGTACAGTATTCCAATCACTGCCAAAGATCAAACCTATATGTACAACCACCATCATAATACCGCGAGGGTTCAACACTTTAGTGCTTTCATTTTCAATAGTATCTAAAATTGCATGACATGCCGCTCAACAAAAAGCTATATTCTGTAATCATAAACAATGAAAATTTTTAGTCAACTTTGACTCCTATAGTAATCATTAGATTTATTGTTACCCATGAACTGTGAAGGCACAATAACCGTAATAATGACCATAGCAACAATGGAGACAAATAAAGTACTCCAATGAGCTGACTCAGCAAGCCCATCTGAACTGTTTGTTCCACTTGTCGAGTGAGAGTGAGCGAACTTTAGACACATGGACGCCCAAACCTCAATGGAACCTATACATAACACTATGCCTAGCTGGCCCATTGCACATCTGCATGAAAATATAAATAATTATCTGTGGCACTTATTGATAATAAATATGTAAAGCATGACAATATAATTTATCACCTGAATTACTGCAGTCTGCACAGTGTTTGTTTCCGGGCACTGCTAATATCATCTTAGCCGCCTCTCTAACTCCTCATTACTCTCATCAGTCTTGTGTTAGTCCTTTTTCTGTGGTCCTATAACAAAATTAAATTTAATCAATTAATTAACTATTATTACTTACGCTGATATCACTCGTTTTTATAGCTTCTCCAATACATAAACGACATGATTATAATAATGTACTACATATACATACATTAAACCATATACTCCATCTACACAGAACTTTAAAATGGCAACAAAACCTGATAATATAAATCAGTCAGAAATACCATATATGGGGTTATATTTCTGAGTGATTTAATTTCACTAGTTTTGGTAACGGGCCACTTTTTAAAAACAAAATGCTAAAAAAATTTGATGTGCATAAGCTTTTATAACAAATGTTCTCCCCTCCCTCAAATCATTTTAGTGAAATTTTGTACCTGTGAAATATAACCTGTACAGTCTCATTCATGTATGTCCATGCGTATCTTTGATTGGGTAGTTAACATAAGGTATCTAGACATTATCCATGATGATGGAATCAAAGCAATGACATCACATATCTTCTGCTCTTCATATGCTGGAGAACTGGGTGATGCCTGGGAATCGACACTACAGAGAGAAATACAGCAAGAGCAAAAGGTAAACAGGGAGGAATATAGGGTAAGTAGAAACAGATCATTGAATGAATAACGCTATACTACCAACTGTTTCAATTTTTTTGTTACGAAGCTATAAAAAACAAGGAAGGATTGTTATTTTCAGTTTAGCCAAGCTAGCTAAGAACTTGTGACCAAAGTAATTTAACCTAATGTACAGTGTACAGTACAGTGTATTATAATATTACCATATGTAGGTACATGTACATATACCTTAGTGCCAGAGAAACCTCGTCTTCAGGTCCGTTGGCCGGCATACTATTGTATGCCGTACACCACCCACCACCACGGTGAGGTGGACCCATGGGGGGGCCTATAGTAGAGGGGAAAAAAAGAAATTTGAATAATATTTTACAAGAAAACAATTGATAACAAAGGTCATTTAGTAAGTCGACACATCCACACTGTACACGTTTAGGGTTCATCCTGGACAATTAGGGATAGTGAACTTCTCCTACAAAATAATAATAATAATAATCCACAGAAGCAGTTTTAACATTAACTGACTTGAATGGATACAATCCTTTATTTGACTCCAATCAATACAATACTAAATGTACAGAATAATAATATTTCAAAACCTCGTCATCAGGAATCAGGAGAGCGCAGCATGTACATTCAAAACATGAAGAAAGCTTCCAATTTAATATGCACTTGTACACTCAGTGAAAGAAATCACAAGCGTTCGAAAAAGTGCATCGTAACCTACAGTCTTGTGTACAACAGACATATATGTACAGTATCACCTATTTATTGACTCTTTAAATTTATACTGGATAATATCTACAGTATACATGTACATGATAAAAGCATTGTACCCAAAAGCCCTGTAATGAAGAAGATAACATTATAGGCTACTGACAACAGGAATAAATTGATTCCAGAATACATGTAATATGTACACTTCTCAATATTGCAGTCACATTTGAAAAAAAACAGCTTATGACATTGTCACGAGTACATATACAGGATGAGTCTTCATTCATGTGTGTACGATACAAAAAATATGTGTATACCTTCGACAGTTCATGTGAACTGGATTACAAGAGAAATTGTATTGGGTTTACACACTGAGGCTGGGTACACATATGGTTCTTCGTACATTGGCTGAAGGGAGTTTGACATAGAAGGTTAAACGAGTGAATAAAGTATATAGATGGAGAGGGTAGTGTGCTGGTGTATTAGAAAGGCTATGATGATAGGCTGTCAGGTATACAGCACAGTGATAAGGAACAATCTACGTATTAAAAAAAAATTTACCAACAAATTATGCAAAAATGAGTGGTGTAGCATTATGGTGTAGTTGACTACTTGGCTTGTGATTGCTAATCAAATTTAGAGAAGTCCCTGCCTGACTTAAATACTATCAAAGGTGGCATGGTTTTACATGATATTTAACGAGTACCGAATATAGGCTTAATTATATTCTAAATTGTGTTCACAACCACCCACACATAAACAGAACTAGTCCTGTACAGTGGAACCCCTATACAAAGGGCACTTTGGAGATGGAGAAAATGTCCTTTATAGAGCGGTATCCTTTCTAGTAAGGTCAATTTAATACAAGAAGTGCTATTTTGGGGAAACAAATGGTGTCCTTTAACAATAAATGAATTTCAAAGCCAGATCTGTATCAAATTTTGAGATTATTTCATTAACATCAAAACATGGTAGGTCTTATATATACATCACTGACCTGCGATACACCATTTATCTATATGCTTGGAAGGTGGATGGGGCCGTATATAATTCTAAACAAAAAAATTCTAGAACAGGCTCAACTTGATCTATTTAAGTATATTGCCATAGAACAACTCTTAACATACAATTTTATTGGAAGCATTACCTTAAGAAGGACGATATGTGCTTCAGATGAGCTGTGTGACCTATCCTCTATAACGGATTTTGTACCTGAATAGGCTGGTTTGCAACTTTATCTACTCTACCACTAGCAAGATCTTTGAAAGCTTTCCACCTATTGATCGTGCCTGTACTCTAAGCAAAACTGATGGAATGACATTCTCAGGCTTACAATCACCGTATTTCCTTGATTAGTACCCGCACGTTGAATAGAATCCGCCCTTAAGTGGTACCCACACAAAGCACATGGCTAATGAAAATAGTATCCGTGCCACGCCCACTCCGCATCTTTTCACAGCATACTACGAGCACATGTTTTGTTGTTTATTACTGACAAAGCCGTCTTGTTTATAAGAAGCTCTTCCAATTGGAAGAAATGGAGCAGGGTATGGAGGTGGAGCAACGTCGCCAGTCAGCACTTTAAAATCCCTCAACAAACTCTGAATGCAATGCCTTGGGAAGAGTACTAAAATTGGTAGACCAACTCGATTATCTGCAAAGGAAGAAGAGGAAATAGTTGAAGCATGCTTCCGAATGGGGTTTTGGACTAAGTAAAGATGACATTATTAGTATTGTAACAGTATTGTAAGGTGCACAAAAAGAGCAAACTATTCCGGAATGATCAGGAAAACGATGGTGGATGGGATTTATGAAACGCCATCATAGCAGGCTGTCAATCAGGCACTTCAGATAGCTAGCTGAAGTCATCGATCATTGGTTTCTAAAACCAGCATTGGACAAGCTTAAGCTCGAAAATTGCCCTGATCAAATATTCAATTGCGACGAAACGAATTTCAGCTTGAGTGGTATTTCAGCTTGAGTGGTAGACCACTGGCTGAACGAGGTGCTAAATCGCCACAATGTGGGGAACGGAACATTGCAGTACATACATGCATTTCAGCAAGTCGCATCATTCAACCACCATACGTAAGGCCAACGTCTAATGAGCACACGCAAGGTGGTCCTGTTGGGGTATGGTGTCTAACAAAAGGTTTGGATGACAGAGGTAAACTTCCTCGATTGGTTTCGAAACATCTTCATACCATCGCTACCTCAATTGATTATTGATGGACATACAGTATGAAGTTTTACAACTGGCTAAGGAAAATCAAATTGAAATTGCAAAATTACCAGCACACACAACCCACTTGTTACAATCACTTGATATTGCAGTTTTCAAGGAAGCGTATGTCAAACAAGCTCATAAGCTGTTTAGTTCAGAGCGTTGCTACATCACCAAAAAGTATGATACTTATGCGTGCATGGCAAACATGCAAACCCCAAACAGCCTTCAGACGGACAGGGATTGTACCCTTTTCCAGAGAACAAATATCCATTAAATCACTAACCCCATGAGTTCCCTTTCCTACTGCACCATCCGATACCAAAACAGAAAATGATGATAAGTATTTTAGTGATGTGCCACCTACCAGTACTGAACCATCTACACATGCCGAACCATCTACACATACTGAACCATCTACACGTACCGACCCATCTACACGTATTCACATGTACCGAACCATTCACACAAACCGAACCATCTACACGTACCGAACCATCTACGCGTACCGAACCATCTACACATACCGAACCATCTACACGTACCGAACCATCTACACGTACCGAACCATCTACATGTACCGAACCATCTACATGTACTGAACCATCTACACATACTGAACTGTCTTGATACATGTCCAAATACACAGCTTACTAGACGTCAGAGTCCCCAAGAGATTACTGATTCATGGAATTTATTCAGTAGTTTATCCTACGCAAGGCAGTTATCTACTTGTGACTACGTTATGAAGTTCAGAATTACTAAGTACTTGAGTACTTGTTGTTTTATCACCATGCACCCACCTGGTAATTAACACAGGTGTTTCCTGTTACTCCACAATGCCTGATCTTCGATGACCTATCCAGTGCTTCGGCTCGACATGTCCATTACTTTAATGATTCAAGGTGTTATGTAAACTGCAAAACATCTTAATTGCGGAACTAAAAAAGCATACACACTCAACAATATACACTCAAAATGTGTGTACTGATGTGCTGTGGAATTCCCAATTTGTATGAAAGAAATTTATGAATTTTCTGGCATGCAACTAAAAACAGCTAGGAATCTGCAGCAAAGCCTATTATGCTTTTATTTTTACCTATTATTCTATTCAGCATTTCTCAATTTTTGATCCCCCAGATTCACCTATTATTCTTAATTATTCCTACCATAAAATCAAGCTCAAATTGTAAGGAAGTACAGAAAATAATTTGAAAGGTGGTGTTGTTAGATGTTAGCTCTATAGGCTCCGTTTCACCTATCATACTAAATTACAATGCTATAAAGACAAAAACAAACATTGCTTATATTTATTAATGATTATAATTGATTAAGTTATTCTGGAATAATTCTTGATGCTTTACTCTACCTATTATTCTAAAAATTATGCCAGCATAATAGGCTCAGGCTTACTCATAATGATATAATCATTAAAACTAATAATAGGTAAGTACATTTACAATTAAAATTAATGTTTCTTTTTTTGAATATATATCATTGCTGTTCCGTATACTACAAAACGATTATACTAATAAGTGCCAGTTTACTACTGTACGTATTACAGTGGAACCTCCAATAACGGACCCTCCGAGGAGCAGTCAGTCTTTATGCAACGGAAAGTACGAATTTGATTTGCCGTTTAAACAATGCTTAAGTAACCTCCGAGGAACAGACAACTCTGAATTCCAAACAACGGACACTCACCTGTGTCCCAAACGAATGATTATCAAGGCCTCCAAATGCAGACAGTCACGCCCTCATTAGGTTTGTACGGATTATTCTGGAATAATTTTGGGAATAATAGGCATCAAATTTTGATCTGAGAATAATAGGTTAATTTTAACAATTAACCACACCTACCCATTCATGTTATCTTGTAAAGTGTAAACATGGCTATAGTTCTAGTGCCAAAGGAAGTTATAAACAGTTTTAATATCATAGCCACGACTGTATCGCAGGCTCAAACACATAACATCACCCATTTGCTGTCACATATTGGATTCCATCATTCATTAACACATACTTCAGGTCTCCCTTCTTGTACCATCAACAAGTGCAATGTAACAGATTGATGCTGCATACAATATGACTGACTATACACAAACATTTTTGTTTTCAGTTTTAAGAATCAGTATAATTTTGAGCAAAAATTTCAGGAATAATAGGTACAAATATGAAGAATTAGAGAATGTAATAATAGCCAAGGAATAATCCGTACAAGCCTAGCCCTCATGTCACGTTATTAATGATTATTAATTAGTTAAATCATAATTATAAATCATCACTATTTCCAATTATTTTCAAAGCAAACTACTTTCTGACTATTTTCAATCAACTGGCTTCATTATTATAACAAGGGAAATCATTCACAATACCAAGGAGAGTACAACCTCTGAATAGTGGTCAAAGACTTCCCTCAAGGTGTCCGAGGTATATCCAGCAATCTGTACGTCACGTCAAACAAATGCACTGATGAAATGACAGCTAGCTATAAATTCATGTTTCTTCAAGCGCTGAAACCTATTTAATGTGCCCATGCATGTTCCATGCATGCATGGCAATTATAGTAGCATTTGGAGCAAATTCTCGTACTTTAGCCTGTACACCAGCACACCGTCCACTCATGACACTTGCTCCATCATAACCTTGGCTTACTATCTTCGAACTGTCTAGATCAAAGCGACTGA
>JAYJLX010052265.1:0-11198 GCA_036873525.1 Chalinula nematifera | reverse complement strand
GATCATTATTGGCTGCTCTTACCGGTACGTAAGGGGTACCGTACCTTGCGGTACACCCTTTAATTTTTTTTTTTTTAAATTTTAAACTTATTTTTTTTTAGCACTTTCTAAGTGACGACACTAAGCCAAAACAATAGTAGGTTATTGCCGTGTCACTTAATTAAGCGTTTATAGCTGCACCACCACAACATAATGTTCCCATTATATATAAGGACTGAACATTATGTCACTCAGCCTGGGTTACTGCGGACTAGATCCTACATGGCCAGTTTGCAGGCTGGGCACACATTGTGTGTAAATGGCCTGGGGTCTACCTGCAATTCCTCCCCATTTATACTGACTGGAAAGACCAGAGAGGGTCTGCGGAGTGAAGTCACTAGTAGTCCGTAGTCTGTGGTATTCACCACAACTCATCTACCGTCTGCACTTAGTAGCTATACTGGAAAAGTTTCAAAATTAAATTAATTTTAAAGACTAGCACTTTTCAAGAGCTAGCAAGAGCTAAGTGCATTTCAATGTGTGGGATTCTAGGCATCAGTATGTAATGGTACTGAATCGTTGCATCTCAGTACGGTGTTGCTTTGGTGTCAGATTAGATTACGGAGATAGACGAGTTCTATCCGTATACTTTCACTAGGGCGTACACGGAGCTAGCTTGGAGAAACAATACGTGTGGGCATTAATTGGAATTAGTACAATGGCTGCTGGAGGAGGGAAAGACAAGTTGGCTTTACAACTTGCTCAGACGCTGAGGAACGATCTTCTTGTTATTTCAGCAGAAGCCAAGAAGAAGAACCCACAGATAAAAGAGGTATGCAAACCAAAATATCACACGATAAGTCAGTTATCGAGGGTGCACCCTTAGGCTGCTGAAAGAGGGGCCATGAAACTTAAAAATCTGTCAGAACAGCGAGGTTTCTCGATTAGAGGTATGTATGTATTTACAGCTGTTACAGACACAAGTCAACATGCTCCACTACTCTTCTTATAGTGCTATCAGCTACGAACGACGTGGTCCATCCATTGCTAGTTGCCTGCAATGGTGAGAGTGGGAATACTCGTGTGATACAGTTGGGGCTTGGAGCCCTTCAGAAACTCATTCAGTACAACGCTCTACCAACTGTAAGTCCATGGACCCTAAAATACCTTTAACCATCACCCTTTGACTATAGTATATATGTAGTACAATACATGCATACAATACAGTGACTTTATATATTATGCACTGTAAAATACCATACTATATTACACTACCATATGATAAAGCATTATAATATGCTGTAGTATAGTAATATGCTATAGTATTGTACAGTATAGTATTGTGGTATATAGTATTGTAGTATGCTGTAGTATGGTGTAGTATTGTGGTATACATACATGTACGTACCCCACTGTTTGTTGTAATAGAGAAGTGTTGAGGCCATCATAACCACTCTACAAGGACTAGTCAATACAAACCAGGAGGAACTCAAAGTACTCCAAACAGTGATGCTCCTCTCCAGTTCAACATCCTCCATCAAGGGTAACGTACTAACCAACGTAAGTAAGACTAGAAAGAACGGAATGTGTGTGTACAGTATGTGTGATGTGTGCGTATGAGTGTGTGTATACTTAACTAGTGTAGTCAAAGAAGAAGCGGAATTGTAAATATTTATTGTATGTATTATATGCACTCATTACAGTCATGATTATAATATGTATGTACAGTATTTTATGATCACCTTTCATCCCCCCCCCCCCCTCCCCCTCACACTCTCGCTCTCCCTCTCTTTCCTCCTTCACAAGGTCCTTCTACTGTGTTTCAAGTTGTATACATCTCGCGATTCCAATATTCATAATACAGCTAACGTGGCCATTAGACAGGTGGTACAGACTATGTTTGACAGGTTGAACCAGTTAGCTAATGAAGGTACAAATACATGTATATATAAGTAGTTGAAACCTCATTATAAAGGAGACCCTCCTTTCAAGGCTCAGGCACCCCCCCCCCTCCCCTCCCCCCCATAGCTTAACTTACCAACCATTACTGTTTATGAGGTTTCTATATATACGCGTCTGTAGAATCCCCAAAGAGACAATATAACAACCAAATGCTGAGTGCAAGGTTTCTGTGGTTCCCGAGGAATTCTATACACCATAGAAACCTTATGAGCAGTATCATAAGTGTTTTAGAATGTAATAATTTTGGGGAGTTTCATTAGTGACTGGCCCAGGGAAAGCTTCCTAAGCAAAATAAGGAACCATTACAACAGTGTATATTCTAAATGTAATGTGTGAATCACTTTCATAATGAGACAGTTACGATCCTTTGCATTGTTCAACACTATGTTATGTAATATAATTATGTATCAGCTTCTTCCCTTCCCCTCTCCTTTATCAGGTGGCCTCAATAGCCCAGAGCCCCCTCCCCCTGACTCATCACCGTCTGTCAGCGTGGACCATAAACAGTTACCCGTGCAAGTCAAGGACGCTTATTTGATATTCCAGGTTAGTGTTAATCCGTACAAAATATGGAATCTCTATGCAATTGTTTAAAGAGATGTCTTTTATAGAGAGGTCTGATAATTGCTCGTATGTAAAAGTGTACATGTACATTTATATTTATATATACTCATGTATGTGCATGTTCATGTACATGTATATCTATTATACATGTACTGTATATATTTGGCACGTTTCATTATTTATAGGAACTCTTCTATGTCCTTATGTATGGTAGCATGTATTCTATGAGTATTAAATGTTTAGAACATTACACTTCCTCTTGTGAGATTGTAGCAGCTGTCTCTTTGTGTGTGAGTGTGTGGGTAAACTGTTTTTGTTTCTTTGTTGTAGGATCTTTGTTTCTTGATTAATGGCGACCCTCCAGCCTGGCTCCCACAAAACTTTAGCCTCGACATTTGCCTGGGAATAGAGCTATTAGAAATTGTGCTGAATGGATATCCAGTTATATTCACTAAAGTATATGAGTGATACACATGCACACATTTTACTATTATAATACTAATTAATGCATGCATAATTTCATACTAAATTGTTACGTAATTTCTCTAAAATGTTGTGCCTTTAGTATTGTAAATATTCATTCATGCTCCAAATTTGTTTGTAAATTACTCTAAGACTTACTACAGCTAAACAGCCGGGTACTTTTTGCACTTGAAAACCTCTGTATAATGAAAAGATTTTGAGGTCCCTTCCCAGTGAAACAATGTTTAAGCAACCTCTCTTTAAAGAAAACCTCTGAATAATGAAGTAATTTATTGGTCCCAAAAGTTTCATTATTCGGAGGTTCCACTGTACATGTATAACATTTTATTATTGATTATTGTAAAACCTATACATTTTGGCTTATGGCCATTTTCAGTGTTGGATTGATTGTTTTTTTTTAGGAGAAGTTATTTGGCGTGTTACTGACAGAAAGGGTATGTCCCCTCGTTATCAAGTTGTTCTCTCCCAGTTCCAAGCACCGCCATATTCTCTCTCAAGGGACCCTTGCCTCTTTACACCAAGACAAGCCAAACTTCAGTCTGCATATCAGACTACTGAGAATATTGAGGGTCCTAATCAAGCAATACTTCAATCTATTGGTTAGCGTGTATACAGTGCATTGTTCAGCTTGGTAAACAGAGGGTTTATGAAGGAACTTATGGTTTTTATATTTTGGTCCCATTTACAGTTCTACAAACTAATTAAATTATATTTATTTATCCATATAGTATCATTGTAGTGTATTTCATGAGTATATGCATTACTAGCTTGGTTTTATGAGTGGCTAGTGTATAGCATCTATTCTCTGATTCTCCATTCATAGGTTACACAGTGTGAAATATTCCTCTCCATGCTGGTTCGGTTCCTGGATAGTGATAAACCGCTGTGGCAGAGAACACTGGCCATCGAGGTACTTCATCAGTTTGTTACTGATCCTGCATTACTGAGGTACAATATTAACCTATGTTCACCATTGTCCCTTACTATATTCACCATTATCCCTTACCATGATCACCATTGTCCCTTACCATTGTCCCTTATTTACCATAATCACCATTGCACTTCTCCATTGTCACTTACCATGATTGCCATTGTCCCATACCATGATCACCATTGTACTTCACCATTGTCCCATACCATAATCACCATTGTTACATGCCATCATCACCATTGTATTTCATCGTGTCTGTCCCATATCATGTTCACATTTAACCTTACCATGATTACCATTGTCTCTTACCATGTGTTCCCATGATCACCATTGTCCCTTACCGTGATTACCATTGTCAGTATTCCATTACTGTTCATTATCCAGGGCATTCACAGAGTGCTATGACCTTCAGAAACACTCCACTAATGTGTTTGGTGATGTGGTGGATGGAATAGCTGCCTTCACACAGTCCAACTTTGCCCATGTCCTCCAAACTAGTGCCACACCCTCTACTTCTACCGGACAGAACGGGACAGCTAACGAGAATATGCATATATTCATGTTCAAGAGTACTGTTATACAATACGAGACACTCCCCCCTTCAGCCAGCCAGAAACCATTGCTGTAAGCTTACATGTAAAATTGTTGTAGTTCTAAATAATTTTATTCGTCTTCAATTTTTTTTTATTCATTTAATTTTCATTTTAATGGTAATTGATTCAATAAACATTTGTATTACATTTGATTATAGACTTGAAATGTTGGAGAAAATTGAAGTTCCGCCGATTCCCGATGGTTACCCTTTGATCGTTGCCATGACAACCATGGTTGACCTAATCAAGAGTATATCAGTTATCGTTAATAACCAGACATCACCTTCCCCCCTGAGAGTATCCACACCTCAGGTTCCGCTGCCCAAAGTGTCTGAAGCAATGCTCTCATCGTGTTGGTCAGCAGTGCTATCAGCTCTCGCTATACTACTGGATGCAGTGTGAGTTTGTGTACATATTGCGACCCTCTATAAGTATTACCTCTAAGACCCTCTATGAAGGTTACCTCTTGTGAACAAAGGGATTGTATTTCCTTAACCAATGAGGAAATGAGCAATATAGTACTTGCATATACAATGGAGCCTCCTTATAAAGGACACCCCTTGGAACCATTGAAAGTGGCCGTTATAAAAAATGTTTTTTATAGAGAGGGATTGAATAATACACTATAGTAATTCTCAGGGAAATCAATATTGTCCTTTATTGAAAGGATGTTCTTTTACAGAGACATGTTCCTTTAATCATAGTATTATTAGCATTTACATGTACATACATGTATATATCCATCCTTAGGCACGATGACAAGACAACGAGACTCATATTGGAATCTTTTCGTCTCTTCATCCAACTGTGTGGCATGGTTAAGTTAACTGCTCCGAGAGATGCTTGTTTAACTGGTCAGCAAACGATTGTTCATTTGTATGCTTGTCAGTTTGACAGTTGTTCATAATGGTTTGTCCCATAGCTTTATGTAAAACTTCTCTACCACCCAAGTACGCCATGAGCCTTGTTAGACAGCCTGGATCAGTGGTTAAACCTAAATCATCGGATACTAGGTAAATGTACTGTGCAAACTATATTATAATAGTTATTAATAATAGTTTATTAACTAAGCAATTATGATGAATTAATGAATTTATTTGTGGATACTAATTTGAAATGGTATACCTTTTTTCCTTTATTAATTTTATGAAATTCAAGTTTTTTTTTGAAATTTGATGTTTAAAAGTATCTCATTTTATTGTATTGTTAGGTCTCAGTCTAATAGATTATCGCTCCCAGTGGGTGAAACCCCTCCCCGTAAGACTTCCGAACCTCGTAAAAGGATTAGTTTCATTAGCGACAGTGAGGGAGGGGGAGGAGGGGGCGTGGCACCCACAATACCGCCCACAAACTCAGGACAAGTAAGTGGGCATGGCAACGTATTTCGTATTTTTAGTTCAATAAGCGTTAGGAAATTTTATTTACTTGTTGATCTCATGTGTTTGTGTGTTTGTATTGGTTTCTATAGCTATCCTGTAAGAATGTGGAGTGTATACTAGCACTGATATATCTGGTCCATCAACATGGAGACACCCTGGACACCGCCTGGCATATGGTTATGCAGACATTACAGGTATTCACACACACACACACACACAACATACGCTACTGTATGTGCACATTATTGTAGTGTATGTACAGTAAAACTAATCTGGACTTTACTAATAATATACATATAGGTCTTTTATTATTCCCACGTACGAATTGCCATCATTGGCTCGTCAATGTACTGTTTCGTAAATGTTCTTTATTCAAAATACATTGAATCCGCCTTTTAAAGTGACACCCTTGGAACTATCCAAGGTGTTCATTATAACCGGTAGAAAGGTTGTTCAATGGAAGTTTCACTGTATGCTGTACATTTACATGCATATAATTCGAAAATTAGTTCCTCTTTGCTTTCTCTGTTTAGCATATAGTAATTATATTTGGTGTCACACCCTCCAAGATTTCGACTGTCAAGATGAACAAATACACAGAGTATTCCAATGCATTGGTAAGAAACCCCATCCCATGCCCCACCATCTCATAAGCATGGGTTTTTTTTTTTTTTGATCGCTACAGGCTCTGGTTTCCAGCGACAAAAGGTCGGAGGTTTCAGAAATTGCTGGAAAACTTGAAGAGCTGTTCGTTAACTCAGAGTCAGTATAGACTGTTTTGCATTATCATTGACAATGATTGTATGATACAGTATTACACTGTACATGTATATAATGTATTGAATATGGGTACGTATGGGTAAAGATACGTAATTGATTATACATATGTACATGTATGATACAGTATTTAATTGTGTGTGTGTTTAGCTATGGGGGGTATTTCTGTATAGGTTTCTCTGTGAGGAGAGTCTCCTTCACCTTGTGACCTCTCTCTGTCAGCTATCAGAAGAAAGCATGCAAGTTGTTTCTGGAAAGGTACAGAGTCTGTTTTTATCTGTAAAAGTGGATTTGCAATTGCAATGTTGCGTTAGTGGAGGGGTGGGGCTGGGGGTCAGGGGTGGGGCTGGGGGTCAGGGGTTAGTGTAAATTGAGTTGTCAATTTGATCTACATGTATGTCGCAAGATTCAAAAGTTTGCATTTTATGTTGTCTATTCTCTACGTAATGTCTGGTCTGCGTAATATTGCAATTTTTACTTAGTTAAATGTTGTTCCTGAACGAATATTTGTATAATTGTACAGTTGTCCTGTCACCATAGTAACCTGGAAATGGCTGGAATGCTAATAGAGTGCTCTTTATTTAATATTTTTTTTGGACATGTATGAAGGTGTTGATAAAAGTGTTTTAAGTTTCACAACCTGTGATTTCAGAAAGTTTAGATTCAGTGCAGATTCAGAAATAGTGCCATAAACTACTTTTTCAATTTCTTCTATAAGAAGAGTCCACAGCTGTCTTTATTTTGACCATTATTCATTGTATCATAAATGTACATCTACATGTACATATACATGTATATGTACTTTTTAAAGCAGGAGGTCATCAATAGTTGATCACTGGACAACTACCGATTTCCATGGCTTGGCTTCTTTAAAAGCTAAAATGATTCCACTTGAGCCAGTCATCAGTTGAATGCAACTAGGCCTGCTTTATCAATCACACGTAGTACATGCAATAATAGAACTTCTCTGACTGTTTTGGGCATCATTCCAATGGGGAACAGAACCTCAGTGAAAGGCTCCATCATACCCATAGAGAGCTATACTTGTTTGACTATTATAAGTTAATGATGATAATATTATACTATTTCCCTTCTGTGGCCTTTACTACAGGACATTAGTCTATTCCCAGTAATATCATTACAAGCAACTTGTCATTGTAACATGGCTCGTCTCTCCTGTATATGGGACACCATCACCTCCCACATCACTATGGTAACATAATGTACATATGTACTTATGCATTATACGTGTAATTCAAAATTAATTTTTGACATGATTTATAGTTTCTCTTGCTCTTTCTCTCTTAGCTCTGTAACCATAGCAACAGCACCCTGCGGCAATCATCAGCTGAGATCCTCACCTCTCTCGTCTGCTCTGCCCTTAACTTCCATATCGACAAGAAGACTGAGTCCGAGATTCTCTCCCGGATCCTGAGTCCAGTGCAGGCTCTGTCTTCCTGTGGCCATCTTGACGTAAGACAGAAGCAGCTGGAGTGTGCAAGCAGTGTTCTCAACTCCAGTGGGCAGGGTATGAACCAGGGGGCGTGGATGGCTGTATTACAGATTATCAGTAGTGGATCCACTATAGAGAGGTACAGTATATTAGTGTATACAATGTACATGCATTTACATTCTCTCTTCCGTTAGTGACACTCTTGTTCGAGCTGGTTTCTCTTCTCTTCAGTTGATTGTCACTGATTTCCTTCCCCTGCTGAGTCCCCTGTGTCTACCCGTATGCATAGAGGTAGTGGGCAGGTACGGACGACAGGACCAAGACCTCAATATATCCCTTACTTCCATAGGACTACTGGTACAGATACTGTTACACACACACACACACTCTCACTGTACCTCCTTATACTTGTACAAACATTCAACTGGTACACTGTTATTCACTTGGTATCGTTCTTTTCCCTTGTATACCAGTTTGTAGCCCTTACTTATTTACGATACTGTTCAACTGGTACAAACATTGTTATAGTTATACATGTACATTCATTGTTCCTGTACATGTATTTAACATTCAACTAGTGCTCGGAACACTGTTTCACCTTTACCATGTTTATTAAGCCTTCCTGGTTTAGTTAGATAAAAGGATCAGCTGGTATAGACATTCCTACTCTTGCTCTTTGTCTATTTGTACTGGTTATAGCAAATCTTTCTTGTTTAGAGAAAGTTCAGCTGGTACAGTAATATTTTGTCAAAAGGGTTGACCTGTGTTTCCCTGTTTGTCTCTTGACCCCTTACTATAACGAGACTTGTAGCAATTGTGTTTCTTGTGTGAAGCTCTCAAGGCTACTACCCAAACACAATCAATCACTTTATACATGTAGTTAATGTACATATGGTTACACAGTATGTATCACAGTAGAACTACCATAGGTAATTTATATTGTATAGTATTCACTGTTGTATTATGTATCTGTAATAATGATTGCATTTGGTGTGCTATATCATTTTAGTATACTGCATGTTGTAGTTCAGGAGAATTTTATCTGCAAAAGTGTCTTCATAGTTAAAATTTCTGTTTATTTCATTATTTAATTTTTGTACGAACATGTGCTGTTTTTTGAAGAACAAAATATACGGCATTTTATTTCATTATTATGTTTAAAATTTGATCCATTCAGCATTATATCGTAGTAGCTAGAGTATATATTGTATGGATAGATTGTTTTCTCTATGATTTTCTCTATCTATAATGTATTACAGTGGAACATAGCTGACTACCTCTACCAGCACCAATCTGACATCCAAAAAGAACTAGAGACATTGCGCAATACTGACTCCGCCCCTTCCTTCTCCTCTCCTTTCCTCCAAAACCTGCCCCATAGTTCTCTGCAAGTATTCGATGCCGTATGGATGTTACTGTTCACCACTCTATCTGAACTCTGTATCGACGAACACTCTGCCATCAGAAAGAGCGCTGCACAGACATTGTTCTCTGCTTTATCTGCTCATGGATCTGTTCTCCATCCTTCAACATGGCAGGCAGTGTTATGGCAGGTATGTGGTCAAACACAAACACAGCTGCGGCTATTTTACTTTAAAATATTATTAATTACACTTTTTTGTTTGATTGGAAACTTTTCAAAATTGTTAAATTACTTCGTACCTGTTACAAATTACTGTACATGTACTTCAAACATTACATGCATTATTTTTACACGTATTATACTGTATATACATACATGTACACGTACTGTATGTACTGCATGTAGGCACTGTACCTCTTAAGCCTTATTCACAATTATGACGTAGAGTGAAGTTACATTGACACTTGAATAGAATCATAGTGTTCACACAAATTTATGTAGACACTTAATTAATCAAAATATCGTGAAATAGGTGTTTACATGTACATATACATGTACATGTAATTCTCTGTTAGGTATTACATATTACATGTAGATTGTATATAAATGTACATTATTATGCTTAAAATGTTGTGTACATAATTTTTACTTGTACATAACTAGATGCTGCCCTTATATAATTCTATTTAACGCTCCGCCCCGTTCCTCCCTTTCTTCATTAGGTATTGTTCACTATACTCGAGAAAGTTCTGCAGGCAATTATCACTTCAAGTAGTTCAACCCTCACCTCCTCTTCCACCTCCATTCTGATACACCACTCGCGAGACACAGCTCAGAAACAGTGGGCTGAAACAGAGGTTGGTTACCCATATGTACATATATATGTACATATATACAGTAATTAAAGTTACACATTATATATAACTGCTCAGAAATTATGGGCAGTAGGTTGACTATACCACATGCACAGTTTCACAGCATGTACTTATACAGTGGAACCTCTGATAATGAAAATTCCTTTTAATGAAAACCTCTGTATAAAGAAAAGATTTTGAGATTCCTTTCCCAGTGAAACAATGTTTAAGCAACCTCTCTTTAAAGAAAACCTCTGAGTAATGAAGTAATTTATTGGTCTCAAAAGTTTCATTATTCAGAGGTTCCACTGTATATATTTAGGCACACACAAGTTACAGTACCATACAGTTGCATAACAATGTATAACATGATGTACATGTACATTCAGTCAATGTAGTAGTATTTGTATATACTATTCTTTTGTACTGTTGTGCAATGTTTTACAGCTACATGTACGTATATAATGCTGAACCTAGCTTTAGTATGCTATGTTTCATACATGTAGTATTGCTACTAGTTTGTGAATGTACTAGGGGATCTTGATCTGTATATTTTTGTAATGGATCGTATGATCTACATTTTTGTATCATGTTGAACAATGTGTCAGGAGTCTCCAGCTTAATGATGTAACACTGTAAATCACTTTATTGACGCTTGTTTTAGGCCAACTAATGCTTGTAAAACTGGAATTAAGGAATAACACATGCAAGTAGGCGTTTCCGGCTTTGCTTGTAGGACAATCAAAGAAGGGTGAATAAAACGTGTGATAGAGAGGGAGAGAGGGAGGGGGGGGGTTGCTTTGATGTGTAATGAACATTGTTCCTAAAATAGATAATGGAGCTATATTTATATATATATA
>JAYJLX010052254.1:0-11199 GCA_036873525.1 Chalinula nematifera | reverse complement strand
CGCGTCGACGTCCCAGGGGGTCGCGTCGACGTCCCAGGGGGTCGCGTCGACGTCCCAGGGGGTCGCGTCGACGTCCCGGGGCTTATGTCGACGTCCCAAATGTTTATCATTAATTTCAATGGAAAGATTGAAAGTTTTGTAAAAAGTGATGTTTTATTGTTGTATTAACTGTTAAAAACATCACAAAAAGGTTCAAATTTTATCGAGTGGGAGAGGCCTTGAAAATGGTTTGGACACTTGGTGCACCGACTGTAACATGTATATAGTACATAATTATCATGATTGTGTCACACATGTATAGGATATGAAATGTACAATGATTTGTTAGCAGATTGCACATAGTATGCATCAGTTTTACGCTTAATTCCTTTTCAATGGTACTTTTGTATTAGTTATAGTTAGTTTAACATGCTTGAAAAATGATTAGTTAGTTAACTAAAATTAATTTTGACCAACTAAAAGTACTTATAGTTTTAGTTATAGTTAACTAAAATATATACCCAAGCGTGGTTTATGAAGCCGTGTACAGGTAGATACTCGTCCATGTACTCAGGGTAGATATTTTTCCTGTCCAGAGCATATAAACCCCAAAAGAATAGCACACTGACCTACAGTTGAACAAGAAGGGCTCACAGACTATATAAAAACTATCTTGTTAAGTTATGCAAATAATTTATTGTTTTTATACGTACACAGGACATCCCCCATGCCACAGTAGTGAACACATAATCAGCATACAGTCGAAGAGATTTGGTTGAAAATACTTCCACCAAGAAGGAAATCGAGAAATAAACAGCATTGACCCACTATAGAATATAAAGGGAAAAAATAATTACACAAATCATTAGCTCCTATTAGCTTCATGAATTATTAACCATTGTAATATGAGTCAGGAACTTGAATCTGCCCCCAATACCATTGACTCCATAGAATCTACTGACATTAGGACAGTTATACATAGTTGTATAGTCTTTATACAACACGTATAGGTACGCAGTCATGAGAAATAGCCTTGTAGCACCTTCCCTTACAGACACCATGATGAAAAGTAACTGCTTACTAGCCCCACCCATTCAGTTAATTAATTAGATTAAATACTAAAAAAAAATCCTAGAATTCCCTTCAGTATGCTTGCATGTTTTGCCAGAATACATAAGAAAATAAAAACTAATTTATATTATTAATAATTATGCTATTATTGCTTCCTATAAATTGTATTTAAATATAATATTGAGAATAGACAGAGCATTTTAGTTGGCCTTTCGTTTTGGGGATAATCCTGTATAAAAATATAATAAAATTAATCAATCCACATACAAAGGAGCTTTTGACTTACTGATTTGACCAGCAGTACCACCAATGCCACGCCCAATCGCATAAAATGACCCAAAAATTGCTACTGAAACTATGCAAAATGCAACGAACATCACTGGAGTAAGCTTCTCCAAGAAAGGATATATCCAGATTCCAGTATAATAATAATTGAACACCATCCTATAAAAATTGATCAAGGAAGGAACATAATTGATTGGATATATTATACAATATAATACAAGAAGATAGTTTTTGAAAAAAAAGTATTTCTTATTACAGCAGCAATACATACTATACTGTATATGTGCCCCGATTGCATTATGGAAAACAGAGCCACTTTCACGAAAGGGTTACAGGGGTTTGTTTCGCTTTATCCAAAAACATGCATGAATGAATTAATGATAACTTCCTCTATAACAGCTGCATGGTCCTAAAGCATCTTTTATCAAAAAAATATTCACTGGCTGTAAACTTTGAATACATTATAAATGCCTATGATGTATACTTACAGTATTATATAGTATACTCACCATGATATGTATGTTATACTGACTCCAAACAGCATACCTATCACTACAGGTATAGGTGGATGATAGTGAGGTAGTGTAACACACTCTATGATACTGGCAACTAATGGTAGAGTATGCTAGATATAGTAATGGTAGCATTGGGTCAATTTTTTTATGAAAGAATAATGTTTAAAACGGAAGCTTGACACATACCCATGCGTGGTTCATAAAGCCGTGTGCTGGAATATATTCATCCATGAACTCAGGGTAGATATTGTCCCTGTCTAGAGCATATAAACCCCAGAAGAATAACACAGTCACCTATATAGAATGACAAGACAATATAGTCTAAATACCAGCCATTAATGGACAAGTACATTAGCAATAGAGGGTTGCATGTAACAGAAACATTAGTCTTGCGTAGCCAGCTCCTCCCACTTACTGCATGTGGGAGGGGCTGGCTATATGTGAGATCGAGACTACAGAAGCATATAGCCGTGGGAAACTTATTCCCATTATTACATAGAGGTAAAAGTGACTCCACCCACACACAATTAACCTAAAAGTAATACTATATTATATAAACTTTGTCTCTCTGTCTTACACATGACATTCCCCAAGAGCCTGTAGTAAAGACATAATCAGCGTAGAGTCGCAGAGATCCAAGCGATAATACTTCTACCAAGAAGGAAGCTACATAATAAATTACATTGACCCACTGCAGAAGGGACAAGAATAAAGTAAATAGTAAAAATTAAAAAGTATTCATTAATTGTAATACCGATGTAATGAATGTGAAGAACTTGAGTCTGCCAAAAAATTGATCTGTGAAATAGTATTTCTCAACGTCAGGGCAGTTATACATAGTTATATAGTCTTTATACACCACGTATACGTGCACAACCATCAGAAATAGTCGGGTTACAGCTTCTCTTGCTGACACCATCTTGACAGCTAAAAAAACTGCATGCAAGATTATGCAAGCCCCACCCATTTCGCTAATTAACTAATTTAATTAATAATCCAACCATTACAATGGCTTCTTAATTTTTTTTTGCCTAAATGTATTATGGGAAATGATTCACAAAAAATAATAATAATAATAACTGTATATTTTGCATAACAATAATAATAGGGTAGAAAATATAAATACGCATCTCATTTATACAAATAAAATAAAGTTGATATAATTTATATACTGACAAGCTGCAGCAACAATACATAAGTAAACCTCTCTCAATGTTTATATAGTCTATAATCCATTACAGTAGTAGTAGGAGGACCCTATATCATGTAATATCCTCTGGTTTAATGTATATTGGGTTGGAATATGCACTCCTGTGGATTAACAATATAAATAGTAGGTTATTACTCCCTATAGCGTACATGTACATGCCCGAGTGATTCTAATTAATGCCTTCTTACCCGTTCAATGGCTCTGTCAGGGGTGCCTTCTCTACTGGATCTCCACGCGATGGCCAGGCAGCGTATATCAGGTATATTATCAGTACTATCAGTGCTATTAGTAACAACAGTCCAATGAAAACACTCACCAAAATAGCTACATGATGGAGGAAACATACATACGATGACACGTAAACAATACAGTTACTTAGACAGTGTTATATCAACAAAAAACTTTTTGCACATTCTATAAAGAAAAAAAAAACATTATAATCTGTGGTTTGAAACCTTTTAATGCAATACCAGGAGTCAATTTGGGTTATAATACAGATGATGCCAAGTGACTGAATACACTTAAATACATTATATACATCACAGTATATGTTACATGTACATATGTCTTTTGTACAGTCAACTTATTTATATGTACGTGAATACATGTATCATATAATGCATATTACTGTGGATTCCTTTAATTTTGTGAGTGTTGCAAAGCTACTTGCATTCTAGCCATGTGTGCATGTGTTAAACATGCATTGCTTGTACATGTACTATGCATCTAGTTGACCTGCTAATAATGGTTCATGCCCAGCCACTGGTTTTGTTACAGCAGGCGAAGGTGACGGACTAACCATCATTTCAGTTGAACTTACGGCATCTAGTAAAGGAACACACAGACACATCATCATACATATACACACATACAGCACATAAACTATATTACATATATACACATACATATAGATTATATACATACACATACACACAGTTCAAAGCAACAGCATAGCAATGTGCTAGAAATAGGGTATATATACACTCCCATAATGACACACACATACAGTACATAAACTATATTATATACTCAATACACACACATACATATATATACATATACATACAGCACAAATAATATACATACAGTTCAAAGCAACAGCGTAACAATGTGCTAGAAATAGGGTATATATACTCACATAATGACACACACATACACATACACATATATTATATACACAGGACATGTGATCAATAGTAATTAATACACAAACTACCAACTACAAACAAGGAACACTGTAACACAACATAGGCTCGGTTCAGTGAACAACATTCGTGGTAAAACATACAATAGACACAATTATAGACAAACAACAGCACATTATAATACACAGCTTAGCATGAGGTTGTGCTGTCTCATATACTGTGTTCGTAATCTGATGGTGTTCACATGTGTCGAATAACAGTATTAGGATATATCGGTGATCAACAATAATTTGGCAGCTAGACCAACTTTGCGAGTTGGATAATGTATATTTACAATTCAAAACAATATCATTCCTAGCCTATACAGATAAACATCCGGGAGAAATCAAAAAAAGATTTATCAAAACTAGTATGCTTTGGGAACCAAGTTAACTGACAAACGTGTAATCTCTGCTGCATGTGGCGCTCATACCTTGTGTGACGTGATCCACTCCTGTACCTGGTTTATAATAGAGGTAATAATATAAACTAAACTTCATTATAAACAGTACAAATATGCAGCTGACAGTTATAACAATAAATACTTACTAATGCACACACATGCATGATGTGGCTCATTCAAAGCATTGTTTCTAAATCAGGTATACACACAGTAACACTGCACAAGGGATGATAAAATCAAACAGGCTCTAAAATCTCATGATAGTTATATATCCTTTTGATGGCACTATAATACCAGCAAGCAACTATATAACTACTAAAGCAAGCAAATGTATATCAATCAGTATACAAACTACACATCAGCCATTACTTAACAATAAGAGTATATATATCATCATTCAGTGTATTCCAGTGATCACTGCCTTACCTAATGTACTGGAAGAGTACAACGTAGTAGACATAGACTGAGTAGTTGATGAAATACGAGATGACGTGGTTCTTTGTAGGGTATCACTGGCAGAGGTTGTCATGGCAACGGGTATACTCGTATCAACAATGGAGGTAGTTATTGCCATTGTTGTTGTCAGTGTTGGGGTTATAAATACTATACAATTATAATTATATGCATGTGAATGCAACACTTAATATTCATGTTGTTTGTATGTACCATCACATGTATCTCCAGTGAACCCTGTACCAGTACAGTTACAGGTGAAGTTATCAGGAGGTGAGGTTAGTATACAGGATCCATTATTATTACAAGGAGACGGCTGTGTCATACAAATATCACTCAATACACAATAACAACCACTACTGTTGCTAGTGATGGAGTAACCAGGATCACAAGAGGTGAGATTACACTCTACAATAGAGAATCATTCATTATAGTTAAGTGGACGTTGTCCTATATATATCGGACTTACCACAAGTAAAGTTGTTCTGTGCAGTAGCTACAAAGTTAGTATTTTCACAATCAGTGTCAGGACTACAGTCACCATTATCTTCAAATGCTACACAACAATCATCACTGCCACTACCAGTACACCTCATTAGACCAACATTACAGGCAGAGTTACATGCTGAATGATTGATAATAGAATAATGTAATATAGTATATTAGTTTAAACCAATGATTAACTAACCTACACAGTTATTATCATTACCAGCAGTATTAATACACCGGCTACAGTCAGTCCGTAAACCAATATTACCATCATAGGTTACACCAGAACCAATTAATAATATCATGAGACTGTCCTGTCTCCTAATCCAGTTACCACTATCACAAATTGTCTCAAACTGTCCAACTCTATCACCAGCACTAGTGGTGTATTCCATTATAATAGATAGCTCCTGGTATGTTCCCATAGTGGTGCCTTGTACCTGACAAGTATAGAAGGGACCACCTCTGATATTGAAATTGGATGAACCAACATCTCCACCACCTGCAATTACTTCATCAGACAACTTCTGTCGAATGGTGCTATTACTTGGTAGAGTACAGTCTTGCGCCAATACACAGTTTATAAGCACAAGGGAAACAGTAATGCTACTGTATATGCTCATCATTTCAGGTGATGTACAGCTGTGTTTATGAGTATTTAACTTCAGGAATAATGATGGTAGTGATCCTATTGGCTATAAGATAAGGTTGAACTGATTTATCATATTACAATAACTCACTTTATATAGTCTTGCAGCAAACTATAAGACTGATAACTTACATGATATGCATGCAGCTGCTGGCCTTTTTAATAATTTTTATTAACCATGCCGATTAATTATTATTAATTAATTAATTTTTATAGTTCCATACCCTGACATGATAAAATTAATGCATTAGTAGTTTTAATACATGGGCTACAGTTAGTGTTTAAACCAATATACTACCATCATTAGATTATATAATGAGACTGTCCTGTCTCCTGTTACCATTTAAACCGATCATCTTAGATTAGTATAATACGTAAACACAACCATAATTATACAGATGGGAATTAACTTGAGTGTATAATTATGTTCATTACTACAAAACTATAGAGCAAAGGTATAACATTTCATTCAGTGAAAAGCAATAAGAGGAGCTTACATTATAATATTCCATAGTATACTAACTATACTATAATAGACTATAACAATTATGTATGAAACTCAGTATAGTCACTTGAAACTTAACATTATAAAAAATTATTAAAAACATGTTACAACATCTATCAATCAATCTCTTTGTAGGAGGTACACCAGTCTGGGGCAACTGTTGGACAGGCCAAGTATCCACGATGAATACTTGATTTTATTATACGGATAAACCCCCCCAGATTAGACTGGAGACAACACTGATAATAGGGTAGCTCATCTGAACGAGGGTTACACTCAGGGGTACACACAGCACGCTCTGGAATACGATAATACAATAATTAGTGATAAATATAACCAAATAATATATATACCTGTACAATTAGTACCAGTATATCCTGTACCAGTACAGTTACAGGTATAGTGATCAGGAGTAGTATCCAGTGTACATGATCCATTATTATCACAAGGATTATCAGCTAGACAGATATCGGTAAGGTAACAGGTACAGCTGGTACTGTTGAGGGTATAACCATCAGAACACGATGATAATCCACAAACTATTCAATACAGAGAATGTTTATACTGTAACTACATAGGACACTAATGTATCTTACCACATGTGAAGTTGTTCTGTTCATTAGCTATGAAATTAGGTGTAGTACAGTCTGTGGTAGTTTGGCAGTTCCCATCAGGATCAAATGCCAGACAACAGTCACCAGCACCAGCACCAGTACACCTCATTAGACCATCAGTACTACAGTCAGCGTGACATGCTGAATTGATAATAGAATAATGTAATATAGTATATTAGTATAAACCAATGATTAACTAACCTACACAGTTATTATCATTACCAGCAGTATTAATACATGCCCTACAATCAGTCCGTAAACCAATACTACCATCATAGGTTACACCAGAACCAATAGATAATATCATGAGACTCTCTACTCTCCTAATCCAGTTACCACCATTATCACAAATTATCTCAAACTGTCCAACTCTATCACCAGCACTAGTGGTGTATTCTATTATAATAGACAGCTCCTGGTATGTTCCCACAGTGGTGCCTTGTACCTGACAGGTATAGTAGGGACCACCTCTGATATTAAAATTGGATGAAACAATATCTCCACCGCCTGCAATTACTTCATCATACAACTTCTGCTGAATGATGCTATCACTTGGTAGAGTACAGTCTTGCGCTATTACATAGTTTATCAGTACAAGGGAAACAGCAATGCTACTGTATATGCTCATCATTTCAGGTGATGTACTGCCAATAGACCCTATAGCTATAGGTTAAAATATTAGTACAATAACTCACCTATATAATCCGGCCTTGCTGTAAGATGTATTCCACTTATTACTATTATGTTATTATTATTGCAAAATTGTAATTATAGCACCAGTAACTTTTATTAACGCATATGCGCATGCAGCGCAGATAGCGATACATCAATCAGTTATTCTTAATTGCAAAACTATACTAATGATCTATAATAATTATTTAAAAATATCATTATGCACTTTACATGATTGACAAAGGAAAAAAAATTAAATAATATTTAACTTTCAACAAATTAATAATCTATAATGTTAATTAAACTACATTAGATAATGAGGGTGATTGGTATATTGGTTCGTTATTAAGTGAAGCAAAGGTTTGATCTGACGAGGACTTGGTTACTTTGCCAGATCTTCTCTCATTTGTCTCTGTTTGATCATCGGATGTGGAAGTATTACTAGCAGCCACTATTGGTTCGGATGGGCTACGGCCATCATTACCTGATGAGCTATTACTATTAGCTTGCGCTGTGGGGGATTCCCCACTCTCAGTATCCTTGGTAACCTGATACTCGTTAGTTGCTGTCGTAATGGAAGATACGTCAGTTATGGGCGTGTCCTCATTAACTACTGGAAGAACAGGATGAGATGTACTTCCATTGTAATCATTAGCCTCAACCTTCTCCATGGTTCCATCAACAGGCATGGATACAGTACTAGATGGGACATCTGATGAGGGATCTGCTGATGGTGTAGCATTAGGATCGCCTAATGGTGTAGCACTAGTACCATCTGATGTACCAGTAGGAGCATCTGGTGTACCAGTAGGAGCATCTGGAATACCAGTAGGAGCATCGGGTGTACCGGTAGGAGCATCTGGTGTACCAGTAGGATCATCTAATGGTGTACCAGTAGGAACGTCTGATGGTGTACCAGTAGGATTGTCTAATGGTGTGCTCGTAGAAGTGTCTGATGGTGTACCAGTAGGATCGTCTAATGATGTTTCAGTAAGGCTATCATTAGTAGGATGATCATTTGTTGATATGCCATTGCTATTCGAATGTACACCATTACTATTTACTGCTAGAGGTATATTTGTCTCATTACCCACTCCATTTGCCGGTTCCTGTGGCTCATTCTCTGTGTCCTTCTCTGTCTCGTTACTGACTTCGTTTGCCGTTGTGTCTTCCTGCTGTGGTATAGGATCTGATTGCTGTAAGTTCTCATTAGATATAGTCTCACGTTTCTTAGACTCTATTACTGTTTCATTGCCTTCATCAGACGAAGGAGGGGCGGGGCTGACCTGAACCTCATTACCCGCCTCTGTCTGTTCAGTCAAAGGTGGCTCCTCATTAGCAATAGCCTCTGGAAGATCACTGGTTGAAGACACTCTATAAACATCTCCTGTTGCTAGCCCCTCCCCCTGACCCACACTATGTGACGATTCATGAAATGCTAGTGACTTTATGGGCTGATCTTTAGTTGTAGTTTCATTACTGGCACTATTTGTCTGATCAGTAGTTGTCAGCAGTGATGGATCATTGTTACTAGGAGTGTCCAGTTGTTGTTGCTGTGTATCAAGTAATGGGGAACACCCATTCTTTATCCCACTGATGTCTGATTGGTCTGTATTGTTATTGCTGCCAGATGATGACTGTTGGACAGATGTTTCAGTTGGAGATGTCTGTTGTATTGCAGGTTGTGTCGGTTTGTTTTCTTCATTTTCTGTTGATGATGGAGCATTGTCTCCATTATGTTCCAATGTCTTATCATCTGATACATTGGTACTATTATCACTATCTACTGTATTGGTTGGCTTATCGGCAGCATCGTCAGACAGGAGCTTACCCTCATCAGCAGTGTCATTAGGTAGGGGTTTACCTTCATCAACATTATTGTCAGGCAGGGGTTTACTCTCATTAACAGTGTCGTCTGGCACGGTATTACCATCAGCATTATCATCACGTAGGGGTTTACTCTCATCTATAGTATCAGAAGGTATGATAGTACCCTCATTAGCAGTATCGTCAGGCAGGGGTTTACTCTCATTAACAGTGTCGTCTGGTATGGTATTACCATCAGCATTATCATCACGTAAGGGTTTACTCTCATCTATAGTATCAGAAGGTATGATAGTACCCTCATTAGCATTATCATCACGTAGGGGCTTACCCTCATTAACAATATTGTCAGGTATGAAACCCTCATCAACAGCATCGTCAGGTAGGGGTTCGCCCTTGTCATCAGCGTTATCATCTGGCATGGTATTACCATTATCAGCAGTATCTTCAGGCATGGTGCTCTCTTTAGCAGCATCATCAGGCAGGGGTTTACCCTCAACAGCATTATCAGGTAGGGGTTTACTCTCATCTACAGTATCGGTAGGTATGGTACCCTTATCAGTAGTATCATCAGGCATGATATTATCCTCATCAGTAGCATCATTGGGTAGGGGTTTACCCTCGTCAGCAGTATTGTCAGGTAGGAGTTTACCCTCGGCAGTACCAGTAGATTGGGGTTGTGATTGTATTGGTTCTTCTGTCTCAACAATAGCTATTTCAGTGACCTTGGCATCCATTTGTGGTGGTTGAGGGGTAGGGGGTGGCTTCTAGAATAAAGCAAATAGAGGGTTATGCATTACAAGTAAATGTAATTCATGTACAGAATATGTACATGTACATGTAGTCTACAGAGCATGCATTATATACATGTAGTACATACGGAGAAGATTACAATAAGTAAGTGTACATATGCATAAGGGTATATGAGGGTATGGTACAATAGATAAAGAGTGTACATATACATAAGGGTATATGAAGGTATAGTACAATAAATATAGAGTGTACATATACATAAGGATATATGAGGGTATAATAGGTTACACGTAAGGAATACATATACATGTACATGCATAAAAACAATAGGTATACATGTGTATATGTATGTATAAATGTACATGTATGTACAGTATGCATGTATTCTATGTATAATAATTATACAGTTACAAGTTTATAAGGGTAATGTACTGTATATATAATAATAGCATTACCTCATCCCTAGAATCTCTATGTATTGGTGGTTTCTCAACTCCATTGACTACAGGTACAGGTCCCTTTAACTCATTCAATGATATATAGTCATAATTAGCGTCTGATGTGTAGTCAGGGTCTACAGGCAAACTGGGATC
>JAYJLX010052243.1:0-11201 GCA_036873525.1 Chalinula nematifera | reverse complement strand
GATGCTCCGTTGGTGTAAGTGTGCAGCTCCACCACGTGAGGGTAGTACCAGCTAAACACTCTGGCCACTAGGTAACCATTACAAAAATCCCTATAATTAAAAAACCCAATTAGAAAAATAATTAAAAGGAGTGGGTGTGTATGGAAAAAAAGAGTTTCAGACCTTCTGGGATTCTTAATGGGCTGACCCAAGTCCAAACTGTGCAGCCATTTAATAACTTCTCTAGGCAAACCACTCATCTGTAATCTTCTTCCCTGTTGTATCCGTTGCCACGGTGAAAGTCCGTATACTAAGTCATTAGCTCCGTATACGTCCGGTCACGTTATTAACATGGCGGCATCCGCGACAACGGAGTTTTCCACACGAGTCCTCCAGGCTTGTGAGGCGGGAGAGATGTTCGTGAAAGAGTTCTACAACATCATAGATAAACGAAGAACAGTAAGCAGACATTATAAGATTAGTCTCGCTATTTATATGACAACCTTCCCTTTACTTTAGTTGCTTGCGGGTTTTTACTCGGATGGCTCGTTTATGGTGTGGAACGGCCATACTTACACAGGCTCTAGCGATATCTCCACTTTCTACATGTCCCTCCCCTCCAGTGAACATGAAATACAGTCCTTTGACTGCCAACCAATAGATGGTAAGAAGATTAGAAGAATTAGAATATTGTGTTGTGGGTGTGGTCTATAATTGAATGGGCGTGGCTTTATCTTGATTAGATATCCAAGGTCAATCTCAGGTATTAGTCACTTGTGAAGGTTTCGTTCAATTCGACGACACTCCAGGCAGCCCAAAGCAGTTCACTCAAAACTTCATTCTCCTCAAGCAAGGTGAATTCTGGAAGATTAGCAGTGATTGTCTGAGGTTCCTTGATTTCTTATGACACAATGTACTAAATGTTTTCACAGTGTTAATACCCTTGTATAATTGCTTTTATTTTACTTGTTTTATTGATAATATTCACTGTATTATAAACTATAATTAAAATTGCATCAGTCGGTTTGTGGGATACATATTAATATATAGACTATTTGGATCAATTTTTATTCATCATTGACGTAGTTTTACGTTTGGCCATGCTCTTACTTCCGGAGATATACTCTTAACTATGTGACTTACTATTAATACTAACCCTAGTAAATGAATATGAACATCTATTATATTAATACAAGTTTGAAGAATACAGTTAGAGCAAAGAATTTGAATATACCATAACTCTATACTTTAACTTGAGATCTACAGTATGAAATTTGA
Source organism: Chalinula nematifera (assembly GCA_036873525.1). NCBI lineage: Eukaryota > Metazoa > Porifera > Demospongiae > Haplosclerida > Chalinidae > Chalinula > Chalinula nematifera. The sequence goes on along the minus strand of JAYJLX010052243.1, from coordinate 9,944 downwards.
GTATGTTTATCACTTGTACACTCCCACTTTCCTGTAATATAAATTTAGAACATCAGTAAAATACATCACTAGACTATATTCATGGTCTGATCATAGATAACAGACTTTTTATCTGTTATGAATATCTTCAGCCAACTCAAGCACATCCCTGGCAGGGCCACACACATTCACTTACCTAACTGCTAACCAAGCAAAAACAAAGCATTGTCAAGCCAGTTGAGCCAAACAAACTTATACCTACTGGCTTCAGTACGGACAAAAAAGGAATTGTTGCCTGAATACAGCAAATCTCCAATGGCCACGACAACCGAGCCAATGGGTTATGGTTATCCTTATGGTATGTGAAAAACTCATTTACTCAATTTTGTACAAAACCAGCTTTAAGTGCCTTTATTGAAATTATACCAGATAAGAAGCATCATGATGGCTCTTTCACTGAACTGGACTGGTCAGCAAAGGCTTACCAACGCTATTTTTCATCTGATGGCTGCAGGATCGAAGACAATAAAGGTATATACACCCCACAAGCACTTGACAATAATCTAAAGTAGACATATTCTTTTCTTTATACTAGATTCAATGAATTCAACAGAATCTGATGATGAACTAGACTCTGACTGGTCTCCACGCTCTTCTCCGCTTGACTGCAAGGAAGACAATGATTCAAAAAATTTAACAATCTCCTGGGCTAAGCCAACAAAAAATGAATGCAAAGGTAGATCAATATTATGTTAAGAGCTACTTCACTCTGAGCAACACAATGTTCTCCCGGCAGTGTCAAAAAAATTACCAACAGAAGAAGAAGAATACACTGTTGTATTCCAGCAATACCTTGCAGATGGGCTAGCTTTGAAAACAGAAGTTGAGGAAAAATTGATAAAGTATGTCAGTAATATTAATTTATTTAATGTATGGCATATTGTGTATTTAATGTATGTCGTATCTTGTATTACAGAGTTAAAGGAGTTGAATCGCTGGGCACTGGGTTCTCAAGGGAGAGGATGGGCTACTGGCCTGTCATCAGGGTAATGCCAGACGAGACCACCTGCAACGAAATAAAACAACAGGGAAAGCGAAAGTTGGATCTTGTACACGAAGTCACTGCCATACTACACGACATACTGACAGAGCTATACACAGCATCATGGAGTCCAAAAGAATTGGAAAATGTGATCGAAATCGTCCTTAATTACCCACTAAAAGCCTTCAACTTGCGCACAGCTGGTGAGACAATAACAACAACTTATAACTTTTCAGCAAACCAAAGAGCCACTCAGATAGGTCGCATGTCCTTCAACGTACGCCACTGTTTGACAGTGGGTGAAATCGAAAGAGTAGCTCATTATCGCGTTGGAGCCTTCCATACGGTTATACCAAGTCGCAGCATGGATTATCGTCAAGTTATGGATCCTCTACCTTTGAATGTGGGACAGCAAACACCAGTGCAATACGACATGGTTGACAATCATGTTGCCCAGATAACCCTCACTCAACCTTCACCACAGGAAGATCCATTTCTTATATATACTGGCTTACAAGCAACTTTTTGTCCGGACTCAGCGGATAGAGGACTGGATTTGGTGAAAAGAGGTAATTTTGCATACACGTGCACTCAACAACCACCCCCCCTTGAGTTTTTGCATGGGAAAATGGCGCTTATCAAACAGGAAGTGACCCCAGTGGATGGTAAACCTGTACCAAAATACAAGTACGTCTTGGTTACCCCCAACAGTGCACTTCAACCTCCAAGCAGTACGGACCAACCTCCACGATCAGTATATTTCCGCCATCAATGCAATGTTGATATTGGTATATTAAGAAATACAACAGCACAACAAAATGATTGCGATCTCGAAAGCTTGCTTAGCAATCTCAAAGCAGGCGAAGGCGTCCGTCTACCATCCAAAATCAAGTGGTGCAAACCACCAGAGAAAGCCGAGTTTGACAACATGAAAGGTATTGTAGTGTTTGTGAAAAATGGAATAGTTTATAAACTAGCGGATAGATTAGCTCAGGTGCATTCGATGGGTTACCCATGCTGTCAATGGGAAGAGGATGAAAACGCCGAAACTGCTCCCGGAGTATCTGGTGCCCCAGTGTTCCTACTACGAGGCGACGAATTCCACCTTGTCGGTATTCTCATTACTGAACAAAGTGCAACTCCAGTTGATTTCGCTTTGAAAATAATGCACCCAAGAATCGCACTATACCACGTGGAGGAAATCAATGATTACGAGTTAAACGATCTACTCGAAACATACAAGGAGAAATTGAGGGAACATGAACGGGACCAGCACCTCTCCCCTCCTAGGGCATGGACGCTTGAAGAGCTACAAGGATTTGGTGAGGGGCCCATCACCAGCTCTTTGGAAGTTTGCATACAACCTCATCCATGACAACACATAAAGTGACAATGCTAATAATAGCAGACTTGTGTACCATAGTATTTTCAGTACTCATTACGTTAGGATATTACTGATCGACAGTTTAATTAAATTTAATTGCATGAACTTTGTACTCTATATTAGTGAACTGTATTATTAATTTTTGACTATACTGAATTATGTGTATCAAAGTTAACTTCGTTAAAAATAATAATTTACAAGTTTCCAGCATGTAGTACTGCATGTACATAAGAATCATAATACTGAAATAAAATGATGTGATAACATATTTTTGGCTTGTGTGCCAGGTACAGATAAACTGTTTAGTTCCTAGAAATGGTTGTACTGCTTAGTAAAGATGATTTTGCTGACTACAGATGGTTAAATATGATATGACTATGTTAACATTATGATTATGAGACTAGAATTGTAACTGAAATTATGATATGAGATTGGTTAACATTTCCTGGAACTTTGGTCCATCAAAATTAGCAACCTTTACTTTTGCAGCTGACAATGGTAGACTGTTATTCGTGTTCTGTCCACAGCTTTCACTGCGTGTTAGTAGCTCGGCCAATTGATATCCGTCCCGGGCAACAATACAATCATTACTAGACAATCTCTTACATGGGCAGAGATCATTCCTGCCATCACCCACATATACTATCCTCCTATAGTACCCTGCCGCTGGGCTTGCTGAGGTAGCATTGCTGCTAGATGTACCAGGAGGTGGTGAAGATAGTATAGTATGTGAAAGTACTTCACCTTTACATATTGAATTTTCAGTACAATCGGTACACGTCTTGTGTGGATGGTATTTCTTGACCTTCAACGCCCCCGGAGGCCCGCCCTGACCCTCCTCATCGAAATATGCAGGGTTAGCGTAGAGTTCTTTAACAGTGTCCATACACCCTGAGGATTCTAGCACTGCTTTAACAAATACTTCGTTTGCGTCTGATAATACAATCACATCTACATCTTCACGATCTCTAGAGCTGTTCAAGAACGCCGCCATTTCTTTTTTCAGGGGCATCGTCTTCATATGTTTTATAAGCTCATGTTTTCCATGACCGCTTTCGTTAATCTTTTCCAGTAAGTCGTTCATAACAGCACACCAACTGTTGTTCAATTGTTTCAAGAGTTTCCTTACCTTCTCCTCAGTAATGTTCAACTCGGGAGCGACTTTGAATGCCCACGAATCGCTCCAACCTTCCACCAGGGTGTCGTCAAAATCGAATACAAACAAAACCTTTCCCTTCTCCATGATAGACTACGCTACACCATCAGCAGATAGCGCCAAGGAAATACGTTTAGTCCCAGGCGAGGTCCCTGGCAAATGTCGCCTAAAACAGTTGTTTCAAAACTTCCTACACATAAACAATATAGCTGACAATAGATTTAGCCACGCCTTAAAACAGCCACGCCTAGCCTTAAGGAAATCTGATAATTGTTCGCACACCATCTGAAGTCACGTCTGTTTTGTTTGTTTGCATCAGATGGAACAACAAATGTGGTTCACTTACTTGGTATGCTCATCTCAGCATAATAATTGTTTCAAAATTTTGTCAAATGCAAGTAACCGTATATATATAGATCAACCATACGTAGCAAATAAGCACCACACCATCAAGAGTTGTTCAGCAATGCTTTTACTAATCGTCACATGTACAATAGTACTGGTTTCAAGTGTATACTCAAGTACTGTACCAGTAATAGCACCTGTACCAGACTCTAACAACTCTAAAACTACCCTATTCCACGGCAAGTGTTGCAATGCAAGTAACATTGGCAAGTCGTTTCTCATTGAACGAGGTAGCACCTTGCTCTCAGTGATAATGTGTCCAATAACTGTTCCTGATTCATGTCAATACACATCATGTGAAGATGCTCTCAGCAATAATGCAATGCAGGATGGATATTATAATATAGAGTATAGTACTGGAGGTGATGGGGCCAGTAGTCGATCCCTGTATTGTGTGTTTAAGAGTATATGTGGAGGCACTGATGAGGTATGGATTGGTGCTGGGTTCCTCAATATGTCGGACTCCGAGGGAAAGACTGTCTGTCCTATAGGGTTCCAGTTCCACGAAGGTGACATTAAAACTTGTGGTCGAGCCAATACCAGCGTGGGTAGCTGTGCATCGATTGGCTTCCCCCTTGATGGAGTCAGCTATACAGAGATATGTGGTAGGGTTAAGGGGTATCAGTATGGATCACCTGATGCGATAGATTCACTGCACGAGTCACAGACACACAATGACATTAACACCTACTATGTTGATGGTGTTAGCATCACTAGAGGAGATAGCCCTCGAACACATGTGTGGACCTATATGGCTGGACTACTTGAAAACGTTAATAATGCATACTTAATGCATGATGACTGGCCTTTCTGTCCTTGTCTGAATGGTTCTACTAAAGGTACTCAGTCTTTCGTTGGTAACAATTATTACTGTGAATCAGGTATACCAGGACAGGAATGGCAACTCAAAGCATATCTATCAGATCCTCTATGGGATGGGCTGGGCTGCAATGGAGATGAGGAAGAGTGCTGTAAATCGTCCATGATGCCTTGGTTCCACCATACCCTGGACACACCATCCACTGATACTATAGAGCTGAGGCTATGCTGTGATCAGGGGACGGATAACGAAGATGTACTCATTGAAGAATGGGAGATATACGTTAAATAACTGCATGTCCCACTTGAGCACAATTGACAATACTTATTGTATGCATTATTTTAGTTTATTTTAGTTAAACACAGTAAACATTACGTGTTTTGATTTTGGGCGAGTTGTTATTTCAATTGTCGCAACTGACATTCTTTAGGGAAAGAAAAAAACAAAAATTAACTACAAAAAAAAAATACTTAAAAATTTCAAAAAAGCATAAAGCAAATTAGTTTCTTTTAAATGCCAACAAAAAAAAAATTCTTTCTAAAGTTTCACAAAAGCTAGGATTCTCTAGTTTTAATAAAAGTTATAAACTAATAATAGTTATAAACTAATAGTTATAAAGTAATAAGTTATAAACTAAATGTTCCTAGAAGGTCTGTGCATTACGACAGACACCACAGCCAAGAGCAAACTCCTCCCCAGTGGGCGGGTGTTTGACATGAAGCGGGCATTCGGTACCCGAGAGGGGTTTAGCACGAGGTCCCACTGGACACATGGGCAGCTCAGACTTGGGAATGGACGTAACCCGTTGGAAATCATCGTGACATGGGTTGCAGAAGTGGGTGGTACCGAAACAGAAATAAACAGCAACGGAACAGCAGTAACGACATTTGTACTCAAGGAAATCAGTACCATGCTTAGCACATGTCTATAACAATTAATAAATAGATTACACTAATTATTAGGGACAAGGTATTCGTATTCATATACCTGTACTTGTCCGGTGTGGGAACAGGCTGGGCAGACTAGTTCTGTTGGATCGTATTCATCATTTCCAGCTGCTTCAGCGCAGTGAGCCTCACCACCATAGTACGCCTATATAAAGGAGATAATCTATAAAATAATACTTGACTACAACAGCCTATTTATGATAGATCAATGCTGCGTGGGCGATTTAACCTTTTGACGTTCGATATTAGAATAGATTGTGGAGTTTTATGCCAGTCTCAATGTAACGTTCAGCGAGTGCCATAATTGTAATCGCGCCTTAACAAATGATAATGTAATCTATTACAAATAACACTCTAACAAACTTGGTAACACATGAAACTAACATGATACTGTTGAATGCTATAACTGATGTACCTTTTTGCATTTGTGGCAGACGTAGTAGGCATATTTCCAAAGTGCATAGTCCTGAGGCTTCTGGTAGTACTTGGAGGACGGTGAAGTCACAGCTTCACACTTGGTCTGGTTTTCGTATTCAAGTCTCAGTAAGCATTTCCTTTTGACGTCTTCGTATAAATCAAACAGAGGTTTGGTTATGTCCAGTAGATGCGGATGGGAAATGGGCTTGTTCTGTTAGCAAAAGATAAGAGTAGAAAAGGTCAAATAACCATGAGAGAGAATATAATACATTATTATGCTAATGAGGTTAGTGTTATTGAGCAAGTGAAATGTAAACTCCATAAATAAACTTGCTAATATAACATTTAAAACAAACAGCTGGTATATGTATTTTCGATAAACTGTTTTCCAATTTAGCAAAAAAATAACATTGACTCTAAAAACGAAACAACTACACGTAGTTATTAGCTGACCTCACATATAGAGCAGAACATAAACCTAAAGGTTATCCTGGGGCCAGACCACTTGGTAGTCAGTGCACTATGACAGCAATGGTAGTGGAAGACATGTCCACACTCCAGTTGGATACAGGGGGCGCAGGACAGGCCCTCGGTATAGCAAATCATGCACATGTCATCAGCGTCTTGCTTGAGCTGAGGGTGATCGCGATCTTCATCTTTAGCATCGCATCCGTGAAGACATGGTAGGCATTTGGTTTCATCTTTGACGCCGCAACAATGGTGGCCGCAAGACAGCGTCTTCTCACACACATTCTTAGCTCTCTCTTGGCATTCAGGATCAGAACATACGTTACCAATTGGAAGGAGTCCAGGGGTACTAGCCAGACCACAGAAACGACAAGACGCCTTACCACCCCCTCCTTTAATGAAGAATAAGATATAAAATCAATTAAATAAGGGTATTTGATATGTACATGTAATAGTAAAGAGGTATATGTACATGTAAATTTAATAAGGGTATTTAAACAAGTAAATGTACACTAAAGCGGTACATGTACATGTATTAAGGGTAAAGAGGTATACATGTACATGTATATGTACAACTATGCGTTTTGTGTCTGCTTAACCTCCAATAGTGTCCTTGAATTCCACCATTCCCTTGAGAGTACGAGAATCAGCCAAAGCCATTGTCCAATACAGTTTAATACGACCACACCCCTCATGGAGATCCACTTTAACGGCTTCTTCTTCCTCCTTGAAAACCTACATACGAATAATAATGGAGTCGTAATCAATACTAGATTAGAGTCAGCATTGATAGAGGGGGTACCTGACGCTGATGGTTGTTCCTTAGTCTGTGGTAATGGAGTACACGATCGCATTCACCACACAGATTACCACACTCCTCACAAAGTATCAGGGCTTTGGTCTCACCATCGTCGTGGTTGTCACACAGAGGCTATGGGGGGAGATGCATTGATAACAGGGTAATAATGTATGTGGCATGTACTATGATTCCTTGTACCTTGTGTTGAGGTTGTCCATCTTGACCCAACCATTGTCCAGACGACAGGGCATCAGCATGTTCTTCATCAATTACACACAGCGCAGCCAAACATAACCAGATCTTTATAATTCGATATTTTACAGTCGTAAAAGGGTTAATAATGCTGTATAGATTTGTCTTACGGTTTGTGAATACATTCCTGGGTCGGCGTTTCTGGCTTCCTCAGCGATCTTTGTGACGTGTAACACGGCTTGACCAATGGCTGACTTGGCATAATCTTTCCATTGGCCCTTCAAATCACCCTAGGAAAGAAAGACAAAGAACAATGACCATCTTTCCATCCTATTGGCTGGCTATACTGAGATTTCTTGTACCTTAGTCATGTCTCTCAATAGTTTCATAACTTCAGCTGCAATGTCCTGACTGACTCCGCCTTTCAGATACCATCGTTGGCTTTTCACTGTACCCTCGCCAGCAACAGTCTTTGGGTTCTTGAGGCAACCCAGAGTTATAGCAGAGATACTACTCTCACCAGTAAGAGCCTAAAAGAAGTTATAGAAAATCGTTTTACACAGTACAATTATTAGTAAAGACCCTTATACAAACAGAACTACATGATAAAGTACTGTTCTTTACCTGCAGTATATTGGAGCCCCGCCCTTTAGCCTTGACTTGTACCGACAATGCTTTACTGATGACAGCCAGGAAGCAGTCAAGCAGTCCCAATTGGTTAACAGTACCAGCAGAGTTAACTGCCTCAGCAATAGCACTGTACCCGAGCGGGGGGAGAGTGGTCACACCCAACATCAGAGCAAAGTCTTTGGGTTTGATGTAAGGGAGAATATGACGCAGGAGATCACATGTCTATAGACAATAAGAGAAGATAGTTGTATATAAGCTAATGTAAAGCAAAACTACACATATCTAGACACTCAAACCAACTCAAATCAATTTAAAATAAATCTATAAAATATAGGAGTCTATAGATACCTTTGACTGTATTCTTGTAGATGCAGTGTGAAGGAGAGTCACCAGATCCTTGACTAGCTGCTCATGCTCTGCCAGGAAAGTGCATCCAAGTTCGTTCTGACTGAGTCCGCTCAACATGGTCAACAGCTCGTAGCAATACGTGTCAACTCCTTTACCCTTACTGGCATCAGTAGGATCGTGACTGACTTGTCGACTGGGGGCTGGCTTAGAGACACCCTTCTCTTTAGCAGTAGTGGTTTCCCACTCGGTTTTGATCTTCTCGGCTTCGGTGTGGACAGAATCCATCACATGCAAACACACAGAGCGTTGGAGACCAGATAGAACACTCTTATTGTTGAAGAGTATGTTAGCCATGCTCGAGGGACCATCACCATCGTCGGTTTCCTCTTCTCCTACACTGTCTGTCTCATCTTCGCCTTCCTTCACTTCGTCACTCAGCAGCCCACCGAACACCTTACAGTTAAACATAAAATAATATTAATTGATAAGTACTGTACAGTGTTGAAATCTTTATAAAGAGTAAATTTTTTGTGATTGGGTCGTTTTAATAACTTAACCCACACGGTCCAACAACCATTGACATGAACGTACATGCATGCATAGCTACATGTAAATAGACAATGTCCCTTTGACCAATCAAGGCATGTATTGTATACTATACCTGGGCTGTTAGTAGCCTGAACAGTCTCAAGGCCTCGGCTTCGCAATCCTTCAACATGGCCACCTCAGCTCTTATCGATGATCCAGGCACTGGTTTATCCGGGACTCCCAACACTACTACCTGACGCACACGCACTGTGTTACCACTGCCCTTAATGGCCAAGGTAATGGAATCGTACTGGGCATCGGATGGAATCATGAGAAGCTTCCAACCGGAGTGATTCGACACTAAATTACACTGATAAGAGAAAGCAAGAACACATATGTAAAGATATACACAAAACAATGAAAGCTCTCATTACTAAAACAAATCAAAGTAAACAAACAATTGGTGTCTGTGGGCAAGCCAACCTTGTCAGTGCTGTCTGTCTTGTTATCAGGTCCACTGGCAGTCAGCGTGACTTCATCAACTCGTTGCTATTGAAAATATAGTTATATTAATATACGCATTCATGAATAAATCAACCAATTTACTCACTCCAGCATCTTTCTGGTTATCAATATGAATACAGGCCCCGACAAGACTCTTTGGCTTGTCATATTTGATGGTAATGGTGGATTGCTTGCTCCTGCACTCCCAGAATGTCTCAGTTGAGTTGTCAGTGAGACTATGAGACATGGCTTCATTACCCGATACTTTGAGCTTACCATCTGATATACAATTGGTCATTAGCTTGACATTGGCCTTCTAAAAGGA
>JAYJLX010052232.1:0-11201 GCA_036873525.1 Chalinula nematifera | reverse complement strand
GGAATTGAATTGGCGAAAAGGATCTATATTATAAACTAACAGGCTCCTCTACAGATCCAAAACGTGCAAAAAAAAAACTACGTAAAAGTATAGATGTTACAAGGACTGTGAATGAGCTTGATTTTGAGAAGCTAAAGTTGAAACAATCCCCTATGCTGAGGGATGGTCTTGATAAGTGCAATCAGGTAATTGACAGAATTGAGGAAAATTAAGAATAACAACGAAGGAATTAAAGCTGTGGAAGTCTATTTCGATGACGAATCAGTGTACATTATCCCACTGGAAATAAAAAGTCCTCTCTCCCTGTACGATACATTTTCGACAGTATCCCTAGTTACCTATAAAGTCTGCTTTATTTGAATGTATTATCTGCAAAGAAATGAAATTTGTAGCCAAATTATATACAAGAGTATAATCAATAGCAGTATACGGTATGCTGCATCATGGTACCTGATCAGTTGATTCAAACACGTAGACTCAAATTAAGACTCAAAGATTCAAAGAATACATGTAGATATTGTAAGCCACCTTTGATAGTTTTCACTTTGTTACCATAGGAGTATGTGAAACCCCACATGCCTGGAAAAACCACATCTTCACCCTTGTGTTTTTGCTCAAAGTTCTTCACTGCTCGTCCATGTTTTTGTCTTGTAATTGCATAATCCAAACAGTACTCTTTAACACCATGTTGAGACAGCTAGTAAATTTCATGTGCAACAGGGCTGAAATACCATATGGCTGGTTATTTTTTATGTGGATCTAAGGATCTAATTTGTCACATGGGCAGTAGTGCATAAATTAGCTCCTTAATTCCCCCATCTCCATCAGGCCCCCGCTCATTAGGAAAGACAGGTTTCCCCTTCATAAGAGACATCTTCGTAGCCCCAGTGAGCAAGGTACTACATGCATCTCATATCATACTGAATGTCATGGAATATGTCACAGCTTTCACATAGGTGCAGCCATAACAGCTGGTTTGGCTGGTTTTCCTGAGCACATCATAAAGATGATGGAAATTAGAGGCATACATGTTGTATGTTGGGCAAGCTAGAGAGTCTCTTGCTGAGCCGGAAGATTAGTCTCCCGCATAATCTAAGGAGGTTTCAGCCTCAACTAAAATCTCCGTGTAAAAGACAAAAAAAAGCAATTCCCCAAAGTGCCTGTTATATAGAGGTTCCACTGTGTTATTAGTTTATTACGCAATAGTTAGTAAGCTATGGGAGGTTATCAAGTTGTTTCGTAACCTAAGAATTTCAAATAATTTATGAGCCGAAGGCAATGGAATCGTTACTAAGTAAATTAATAACCGACGCATAGCTTATTAAGTGACTCAGTTTTTGAAATACGCATTGTACACATGTAATTCAGCATGGCGAATGTCACTGCTAGTAGTCGTTTTGCTACCCCACTTAATAAAATAGATAATATAACAAAAGTGCAAAATAAAATGATGCCATAACAGTCAAAACTGAGGCTGCAACCAAGTGGATCACTAAAACTTGGGATGTATGGTTCTCTCCCTGGTGAAGAAAAGATTCAACATGGCTTTGTCAAGTTAGCTAACTCCAACTTAAACAATTGACTGAAGAACAGTTAAATTCTTTCTTATCAAGATTCACTCTTGAGGTTAGAGAAAAAAACGGGGACCAATATCCTCTAAACAGTTTGTATTAGATGGTTTGCGGGTTGTAATGCCAAGCCCAGAAAGTCCTTCTCAGTATTAACTTATGCAGCCCCAATTATAAGCCAGTTAGCAGGACATAAGACAAGACTCTGCAATGAAGTGACTTAAGTTAAGTGGTTTGGGTATGATAGTCTAGAAAGCAGAGCCTTTCACAAGTTGTTCATCAGAATAATTCATTATTCACTACCGTTTATCTTGTATCTATATTGAACATACTGCACATCTTGTATTATACATACAGAATACTAGAATGATACTTTTTTCAAAATTTATTAGTTATATTACTAGACGAATGCATTGCATTATTTGGGCATTGCATTATGTGAGCATATAGCTATTTAAATTGAGTTACTAGTCTCATGTAACCAGACCCTTCCACTCCGAAGGTATGAGTGGGAGGGCTTGGCTACAGTGACACAAGACTGTTGCACTTGGGCCATCAGCAGATCAAGCTCAGTAAAAGCAATCAAAACAAAGCAGTCGACTCAGCGCTGTCACACTGCTTAGTGTCATATAGCTAAAAATTCAAACATCCATATTACCCTAAGCATGCTATGACATTTCCTAACTATTTGATGACTTCAAAGAAAGCAGAGAATAATGTTGTTATCAAAGTAGATACACATTACTGCATAAATTTGTGGCATCAAACACCAAGAACTGAGACAGTAAACTTTGAGCACGCTTTTGAGTCAAGACTGCCAGACTGGCTGAAATTCGAGCTTGAATCGGCTACCATCTGTAATTCGATGTTATCAAGAGCTCAAAACTCTTCTTTGGCATATAGGACAGCTGTGTAATTTAAACAGATTTCTTGAGAATAGCATTCATTTACATAGCTGACTTTACATAGCCATTGTTAAAACAAAACATGCTTACATGTAAGGTAGGCGTAATCTGGTAAGTACATGTCTTTGTAATTTGGTCGATCCCCACACACATACACGTACGCTTTCTACTAGTGTGGGGCTTGCTCAGGCTCACCCCAATTAAAATTTAAATTAGTAACCTCCGCACAGGTTACTAATAGATTATGAAAACCTGCTACTTAATCATTATAAGAGCTTTAAAAAAAATAAACACACTTAATTAATTGAATGCACTAAAATTAATAATAATTTAACTATTGAAGAATTTGGCAATTATATCAACAGACTTTATGATTCACAGAACTAAGTACTCGCAATTAAAAGTAACACTAAGGTAATTGGCTTTTGCAATGGTAAAAAGCCACAATTTACCATTGTCTATCATATTCTAATACATGCAATAATTACAGCAATTTGTTTCTCCTAATACACAAAATTAATATTGATCATTAATACTACATGCATCTTGAGTGCTGTTACTATGAAAGCACTAAAGTGCTGAACCCTCGCGGTTATGCATGTATATTCATTTCATTCAAAACAAATGTAATTCGACAACACAGTTTTTTTCATACCAGGAAATGCATACACATTCTTCACAGTCTGGCACACATACACACACACACACACACACACAAAGCACTTTACAATAACGCAACACATTATACATTCTACTTCAATAACAGTTATTCACACTTAAAACAGCCAAATGGACTAAGTAAAAACTTACAAACTTGTAGAGCAGACCATCATGTTTTACATAATAGCTTAATTGACACAGTTAGATAGTCTTGTCCTCAGTCTTGTTACACTCCAGTTTCAATTCAAAACTTCCAATCACTAGAAAATACCTTAGCAAAAGATGAGAAGTTGGTCCCTTCAAAGAAAAATTTAAGACTAGGGCCTTGAGTGAACCTTAAACACAGCCATCCAAGTGAGCATCCAAGAGGCCATGATCAAAAATAAAATTGAAGTTGGCGTGACTGACAAATTGCAATAACATGTGCTCATGGGGCGCGGTCTAAAAAATGGCAACCAGCATAACTATCGATCGAAATACTGGAAGATCTTCGTCTTAATCTTTGCCATCTTTTCAAAAATCCTTTAAATCGTGGAATTATTGACATCAAGCGCCTTCAATGGAGTGTCAGTGAAGTTCTACCATCAAGTATTCACAGAAATTGTGGTAACACACAGACAGACAGACAGACACACACACAAACCGACTACCATAACCCTCCGCCGACGTTCGGGTTAATTAGCTACAGTACACTGTTGTTCAAACCTTTGCTTCAAAAGAATTGTCTGCTAGTCTGGGATCTACTTCTTCATCTCCTTGTACTCGTTTAAAGGGTATAATGGATGGTCCACTGGTCTATAGAAATACAAACAAAAACAAAATAATATAGAATTTCAAAATCCACACACAAAAAAAAAAACTAAAACAGGGAAACAGGTGACTTAATACCTGGGACTGCCTCAAATGCCAAAATTTAGGTCGATTTTGAATAGAATGCTTTTTTCATAAGTATATATAATAGTAAAGAATAAAGCTTACTGTCCCTGGTATTCAGTGGCCTGTGGTACAAGAAGGATAACATTGGCTACTACTCTAGCATAAAAATTGTGATGTTACTGTCTTTCCCCCTCTCCCATGCTTGTTTACTTGACTTTACGTGTTGTCTCATCACAGTTTTTACTTAAAAATGTTTTACTTTCAATAGATTTTGTTAAACAACAAAAAAACTAGCAGTAATACGCAAATTCTTTGTGTGCACTCCTCACTACTTCGTTTACAACATCTGACAAAACATGAAGAAGGGCATGGCAACCATGCTTGTATTGCCTGAATCATTGATTTTGCTTAAAACAATGCGAAATGATGGCATTTGTTGCTTTTGTGATCTTCGGTTGACACTTGACAGTGCAAAGTGACAGGCCTAAGCTCATACCAGGAAGCAAAATATAAACTTGTGAAGATCCGTCTCCACTCTTCAGACATAATTTCAGAGACACTAATCGACAAACAAGAAAAATCAACATTGAATTTTCACAAAAGTAACTCGAGAATGTATTCAAAAGCTTAACTATAATACCTTTTGCCACTTACCATCTATTCAAGAAACAGTAAAAGACAAGACAAGAATATGGACTTTACCCACACTTAGGATAAAAATTGGGTAAAAATTTTTTACAGATAATCAAATAGGTCTTGTTTAACGAATGCTTTAATTAATAGCCACCCACTGACAGGCAGTAAAATGGCAGCCAAACCAAACATCGCAAAGGTGCAAAGCATGTCTCATTTGGGTATACTGGTAGCTATGTTTTTTTTGTTCCTCTTTCTTTTTTGATGCCTTATTAATCTTTTGCTACAATCTGTGTTAATTTTTCTACTGCCACTTTTATACATTGTACATAAAATTTATTTCTTTCTTGCAGTGATCACTATGAATAAGTCAAAAGCATTGTCGAAAGACTACAAACAATAGTACAAGCAAAGCCATCAAACACAATTTCAGGATCTAGAATCTCGCATTAGGGCAGTGGAGGGATACCTCCAACATTATGAATGGAAGGTTGGGGAGGTAAGAATATTCTTCATAATATTATCAAGACTTCATTTTTATAATTGCCCATGTGTAAAGATTTTGTACCGGTATTAAATGACAATTTTTAGTCAAGCAGCAACTGTTTGTGGCCATTACTCCATCAATTGTTTATCTAGCCTGATTCTCTATATTCTATCACTTGCATACATTTCTGATACAGGGAGCTATTTTTTGCGTACATAAGGTAAGTGACCTTTAAACTAAGGGTTATGATAATTTTGATGAATTAAATTCCAACATATATACATTTTCATTGCCAAGATTATTGAGCACCAAGAAAAAAACTAAGTTAAAGTTTGCCAAATGAATCAAAACGCATTACCCTTTCCAGTGACAATGCAGTTCATCCAGTACCTTACATGTATACAAACAGCTCCACCTGGACAGGGGAAGGGTGGAGCTTCATCACTGCTTAAAATTGCAAGCAGTATTCTTACATAAGAGTCTATTGTAGCCCTAAGTAGCATCTATGCCATCAATTGCCATAAACAAGTTGACCTTGATGCCTCACATCCCAAAGTAGGAGGGCTTGTCACCATAAAATATGGGAAGTCTAGTAGGCCAAGTATAATAACTCAATCTAGATGATTGTTAGGGATGGAAGAGTATTGGCCAAAATACATGTAGTGTCCAACCTTTATGACTAGCGGCTAACTAAAAACTTTTCATTTCTGTACACTCAGACCTTTAAATGAGACTGTTAACAACTTACCAAACACACTTCCAGGATATATAACTTCCAAAATAAGGATATATGAGATGTAGAAAACGCTGTAAGCACTTTAGACACACAATACAGCATACATTGTAACTCAAATCACTTTACTTGCAAGATTAAGTATATGAGTGGCAAAGGAAACGTGTGTTACTTATCAATTATCAAAATGCTGAAATCCAGGCTAACAGTTTTTTAAGTAAAACAACACATATTTGATGAAAGTGAAGAAATTACCTACAGTAGAAGGCTCGTTTTATTGAGCTTTGAGAACACTTAAAGGATCATTTAATTGAGCTTTGGCACAAGGCAAATAAATAAATACTCCATGAATACTTACACAGTAATCGGTATAATACAATGCTGTACAAAAAACTTATACTTTTTTTGGCAACTTAGGTTGATACCATGTGTGGTGTTGGCAAACCAATGCGTATGTGCTCATGACGGTTCACCTTCGTTTCCATCGCACCACATCCTGTGTCCTGAGAACAAAAGTCAAATCATGAGAGCTATTGTCAGCGATCACAGTCAAGCTGCAGATTATCAACATAAAGTTGTAAAACGCACTGTCGGAGAAGTTGTGGGAACTGGTGGTCAGACATTCACAATCTGTGGTGATTTTGGTGTAGTTTGTGGTGTTTATGTAGTACCTGACACATCACCGATACACGTCATTGTCATGGACAAAGAGAGCTTGGAAAAAGTTGCAAATTTTTTTCCGTTCCTTTCTTACTTTCTTATCCCTTTACCTTTCTTTTTCACCTCTTTTTTTACCCCTCTCCCCATGTCAGTCTTTACGCCCCAGCCCTAACTTGGGACTTTAAACCATCAATGATTATGAAGAAAGTTAAATTACATTAATCCATTTTTTTGCTCATCGATAATTGAATGATCATTATTTCTATATTTCCAGATGAACTACCTAATTGATGAGTCAGTAGATACAAAAAAAGGATCTTCAATCACGTCGTGTTTTGGACTCATTATTATCCAATTCACAGCACAGTTTAATGCACCTAAAGCTTAATCATTATTTGAACAGTAATCATTTTTGTACAAAATGCTCCTCTGCTTTAATATTTTTCTATTTTTATTATTCATCATTGTAGTCCAGTATCCATAAGTCTTGTTATCATAAGTTCAGCCTTGGTTTGAGTGAACCCGAAATCATTAATGCAGCATTTGCAAACAAAGGGCGATTAATGTCCAACAAATGGAATGCATTAATGCAGTCTGCATTATGGTTAATTGATAGTTATTAGATCTAGTTTTGCAATATAACTTACATGTAACATGTAATGATCAGCATTAATTATCATGCACATGTATATGAAGAGAATGGTATTAAAGAATAATGTTTTAAATTGTGGGCTGTCCCAGAATATTATTTTCAAGGCAGTGTCAAATAAATGTGGTAATGCTATATCGTATACATTGTAACTGGTTATTTCTGCATGGATGTAATTTTGGGCATGGGCAGCACCAGCAAAAATTTAATCACACGTGGTTAATGCATGTACATTGAACGGGTGCAATTCCGCAATAAGAGAGACTTAAATAATTAAAAAATATTCCAGCTAAACAGTATAGGTGAAATCCATCCCTGATTAGAAAGGTTGCGTCAACAAGCACTGGTAATGAAAATGATTTTGACATACTTTAGGCACACCTATGTAACGATCATTTGTATGAGAATACACAGTACATTATACCTGATGATAAATTGAAAATTTACTGTTCCAATTCTTAAGCAAAACGATTACAAGATTGTTTCAAAAAGGGGGGGGGGGGTAGGGAGGTGGAAAAAGTTGAGGTATCAGTATTGTACATTTTTTTTAATAAATGCAGGACAAAGCAATGCAGCTTCTCTACACACTTTCCAAACCTGGATTAGGTTACTTATACTATCGATAGCAGGGGGAGGTGCCTAGTTTTGATGTCCACGGAAACGAGGAGATAGGGACCTACCACTTACTGACAAAAACAGAGGTTGATAAATTCTTCTCAAAACTAGGAGAAAATAAAGCCTTTAACAGATTCATCCTTAATAATAACACTAGTGCAGGGAAGCTGTACAGTATAAACAGTGACAGAGGAAGAATTAAGTTTCCACATATTCAGATCGGTCCTTTTCAGGATTATGGTACATGTTGTAAATTATAATTTTTTTTTATTACTATCTTGCAATACGCTTTTCTCAAAGCCTTGACCACTTTCATAAGCAAGCTTTATGATAACTGATGTAATAATTTTCTTCCTTTTGAGGTTTGCATCCATGTAATTTTTAATTATATACTGGATTCGTTATAAAATGATACAGTCCAAGTTTGACTGACAGTTTATTGTACAGGTGTTACTCCATTCATTGATATTATACAAAGCTGCCATGATAACGATCAGTCTGTCCCAGCAGCACGCATGGTTTGCTGCTATAATACTATAGTTCGGACCACTTGTTAATTTGAACATGGGTGATTATCATAGTCAATTTGTGTATGTGTCTGTCTGTGTGTGTGTTACCAAGTAATTCAATCTGGGGCATTAACCAGACTAAGATTTGTGTACAAGTCTGATACAATTCCTGGTACTTGACGCAATTATCATAACAGAAAAAAAAAGTTCTATAGCACAGCCCAATGTGAAAATATAACATCTATTGCTGGCACCTTATACACACTGACACAAGTAAATGCATCCAGTATAGAGTGTGTCATATCCCCCATTCATAATACAAATCACTAGATCAGGATCACATGAAATGCCCCAAAAAACAACAAAAAAGGTCAAAAAGACAAAGGTAATTCTTTTCTCATATACCAGCTGGGTATTTGATATGGATTGTGTTACCAACACTGATCAAGAAGATCAGCAGATTACTTGAAGTAACATATATGTGTTACTGAAGAAAATAAAACGGGGAATTCAAGCCATGTGTTAAAATGCGTTTCATATACTACCACCTGCATATACATACATAAATGTATCTTAAAAATCAACTGAGAGCACTCTGTAGAATGTCTTAATTAACTTTCCTAAGACAGGGGGCCAGATATCCTACTTCCTCAGTGGTTGTTGCCATAGTAACATACATGCAGTGCCATTGATTCCTGGAGATACAAACAGCGACACTGTGAAATAAACTAACCATATGCCATGCCCCTCCAACCAATTCAATTCAAAAAATGGCTGATAGAGCTGTGTGTCCTGTCTGCCAAAGGTCCGTGTTTGTTAATGTCAGTGGTGTTTTGAGAGTACATGGCCCTCGAGATAGTCGTTGTCGTGGCTCCAATTCCGATGCTCGTTCTGTTGCTGGTCGGTCGATTTCCAACCCCTCAAGTACTGCCGATATGGGTTCGCCTAACACCAGTTCGATCCCGCTACTCCAACCTCAACGTCCCTCGTCTCCTGCCTGTTCTCATCCTTCACCGGGTGTTGGTAATAACAGCGTCATTGCTACCGTTGATAGCGTTCCTTTTCAATCAGCTTTTAGTGCTGCTGCTGACGATGGGCATTATTTGGAAACCCACGAGATGAATGACTTGCTAGTTCGTGCTTATGGTGCTGGTCTTCACGAGCCTACTTTGAGTTTTTCGAATACTCCCTCAGAGGAGCGGTCCTTGTACTGGAAAACCATCATCATGTTATCAGGAGTCCAAAAAAAAAAAAAAAAAATGGTGGATTTAAGTCAATGGAGGGCTGCTATTGGATGTTGGTCTCTTCGTTTCTCACCACAGGAAGGGGCACATCGTGTCAACAGTGGAGTGTATAGTGACCTAATTATGGTGTTGAGAACTATCATGGTATTTGGTGCAATGGTGTTGTTGCTCAGGGCTGGTGATGTCAAAGTTAATCCTGGCCCAGACAACCGGGACACGTGTGCTGTCTGTGAGAGGCCGGTTACATGTAGTCAAAAAGGAATTCGCTGTGATCATTGTGGCTTATGGTCTCATCGCTGTTGTGGGAGGGTTACTGTTTCCCAGTATAGGAAAATGCAACGGACGGTTGGTTTTGATTGGATTTGCCAGAGATGTTCACTTAGGGCACTTCCGTTTGCCAGTTGTTCAACCTTGAATAGCAGTTCCTTGTATTCGGATTGTTCGGAGGAGCAGCACCGGGTATTTAATTGCTCCAGTAAAGCTATACGTATTGCCCATCTTAATGTGAGAAGCCTGTTATCAACTATTGATGACATCCAGTGTTTGCTTAATAGGGAAAGTACTGATATATTGGCCATTTCTGAGACATGGCTGGATGATTCTGTCTCGACTTTGGAGATATGTCCTGCTGGGTATGAGTTTATAAGAAGGGATCGTAATAGAAACAGTGGTGGTGTGGGTGTATTTATGTCGACCCAATTGAGATATATCCCGAGGTTGGACCTTACTGAAAATAGTCGAATTGAATCTATTTGGTTGGAGCTATTCCGTGGATCCAGGAGGTCTTTGCTTTGTGGTTGTGTATACAGACCTCCCCGTACTTCACCATCTACCTTTTTCGAAAATCTTCAAACTGAATGTGAGCATGGGTTGGCTGATAGTTCTTCGGGAAATGTCTTGATTCTGGGTGATGTTAATATTGACTATCAAAACCGTGATGTACAGTCTACTCAGGTGCTGATTAATTTCTGTCAAGAATTTCAGCTAACTGTTTTGGAGACTGGACCTACCAGAATTACTTCCCAGTCATCCACTATGATAGATCTGATAATGAGTAATGTTCCGGATCGTTTTAAGGATTATGGTCCCACTCCATTCAGTGGCAGTGACCACAATCTCGTGTACACGTCATTAATCCCTCGTGATATTAGATCACCGAAAGCCCACACATATGTGAAGATACGTCAATATTGGAAGATAACTGATGAAGTTGTTGATAAGATTATGAAGCATATGGATGTCTGGGATGAGTTAAATGGTCTAGTGGAAATTGATGAATATGTTGAATGTTTTAATATGATTGTAACAGGTCTCATGGATGTTATCTGCCCTTTAAAATCTCGTCGAATTCGTGGTGACTCACCCCCGTGGTGTTTATTTCCAGAAATCATCAAAGCACGGTATATGAGAGATAGAGCTCATTCGGAAGCTGTTCGATGTGGACATGATGAGTCACTGTGGCTGGAATATTGGCAACTACGTAATAGAGCGACGGAGATCTGCTAAAGCCAGATATCTTCATGACATTGCTAAAGTAGATTATAAGAGCGGACAAGGTAAAAATAGATTTTGGAAGCATTTTTCGTACTTAAATGGAAAGTCTAATGGAAGATCTAATCCAAATCTGGTGATTACCTCTGAGGAATTTAATAATCACTTTCT
>JAYJLX010052210.1:0-11208 GCA_036873525.1 Chalinula nematifera | reverse complement strand
TGATCAACAACCACCTCCAAAGAAAAGAAAAACAGCTTTGTCATTCTTGATCGGTGAAGATGGAACTGCTGATGAAATACCTGAACAAGAGGTTCGTAATTTCAGGAGTTTGCCTATATTGAAAGAAGATCAAAGTACATTGGAATGGTGGAGAAACAATGCTGAACAGTACCCAATTCTCGCAAAGATAGCTAAAATGTATCTCTGTATCCCGGCAACCTCTGTCCCAGCTCAGCGAGTTTTTTCTATAGCTGGACTTATCGTTTATAGTCAAAGAGCAAGTTTAAGTACTGAAAATGTGGATATGGTAGTTTTTTTAAACAAAAACATGTAATTTTGAATTGTTAATAATTAATTAATATCATTATTAATAATGGTTTTAAATTAATATTCGACTATTCGTTCGTTTTTCTTATGACTATTCGAATACATAAAATTGGTATTTGTTTCAGCCTTACCTACTACCAACACTAGGGACTCAGCACATCCATAGTTTGAGTATCGAATCAGTTTGCGGTAGGGGTGCACTGTTCCCCACTGAACCTTTCGGATGGAGGAGGGACTCATTATGCTCCTCCCCTGTGAGCAGTGATACCATCCACTTTATACCACCTGGACTCACCACAGTGGCCATTTTTCCAGGATATACATGTAAGACCTCCCTGTGCTGCCAAAGCAGGAAGCTCACCATCTGTCTGCCTTTCGCTCAGCATTGGCCTGTTCCTGTGAACTTACTTACATATTTATTTATCAATATTACTATTTTGTACTATCATGGAATAATGTCGGTGCACTACAGGAGCCGATACAGAGCAAAAGGCCTGTCAATGATTTAGAGCTACCCTGAAAGTGCTGTGGGTTGGGTTGGATCTCCTCGGCTGGTACTTATGAATCCACCAAGTGCGGGAGACGGGAGTGTGTACATGTGGCCCATTATCCCTGGCAATGCTGATTCGCACCTGTCTCACTTAAAGGATGGGATGTCTTTATCAGCTATTTCATTGTTGCAATAAAATCAATCCCGGGTAATTCCTGTGTATAACCCTTCCATCACTGTGTTAAACTTAGGGGTTGCTATGACGTGGTTAGCTACCTCCTAGCTACCAATGCTGAGTGTCATATAATAGGCCATTTATTCGGAATACCAAGTAAACTCAAGTTGGGTATGAACAAAGACTTGACTCTTGCTCAAAACAGCTATGCTTATGTCACTGACACGTACGTCCTCTGAGGAGTTAAAACATAGCTTCACCACAGCCCCTTTTCTATGTGCTTGTTGGACCAATTTTGTCTCTTCCTTTCAACGGGGGTTGGTCGATTTTGAGTAACAATAAAACTAATGAATCAATGTACAAGTAATCCACAACATCGTTCACAGACAGGTTTGGAGGAGAGGGAGTACTTGTGCAGTGGAATCATATTGTTCAGGCAGAGTCCGCAGAGACCCTAAGTATGTCTCTGTAGGGACCACCCCTAGAGGACTGTTGACTGATTTGAACTCTAGTCACAAAAGACAGCAGATCAAGAAAAGAACGGCACCTCGATTTAATTAACTGTTTGTTAATTCAATTAAACTGCTTGGGGTGTGTTCATTAAAATAGGGGTATGCATGCTACATAATGGGGACATTGATGCTGCAAAGTGGGGGCATGCATGCTGCCTCAGTGCCGACCCAGAAGATACAAAGGTATCACTACAAAGGCATGAAATGGATTTGAAAGGATTTTTTAGTTTTCGTGACTGATTTACGTGGACTAAGCATTTTGGTTATTGTTGATTCTGTTTATTTGATGCAAATGTGCTCTACAATGTATGTGTAACTCCTGTGGCCGGGTTTGCAAAGTTGAGGGAGTGGTTTACAATTTGATGTTGAATGACGTTAGGGAGTTGACCAATAGAAGTCCGATAGGTGGAGTCACAAAACTGTACATGCATATACCGGCTTACGAGAATTTCCTTGAGATTTGTTTAGTTGGCTTTTTAAAATACGTATTTCATCCTCTGAAGCTTTAATCTTGGAATTTTCTGCTGGTGGTGGAGCTGGCAAAGAATTAACGCTGATTGGTTCTGGTAAGCTCGGTATATCTTCATAAAGTTCATCATTACTGAAACTGTAATACTCTGTCACTATAATCTCCAAGGCTCGGTACTTCTGGAGTATTATTCTGTGGCCGCTTTGATTGGTGTAAGTATTTTCTGGAGATACATCTGGCTGTTCATAGACATTCATGTCATCAGAGTCTTCAGGAAACATGATACGGGACTTCTTTACTGCTGACATAATACACTTCTCTCGATCAGCTTTCGTTTTCCTTTTCATGCTGACTAAAACAACTGGAGTCGACTTTTTAGTCCCTGCAGCATTAGTAGCTTGACCATCGGCATCTTGCGGAGAGGAGTTGACTCGAGCGGGTTTTTTTCCAGCCGTGGGTGGTGTTTTTTTTTTGCTTGTGTGCTCACTGGTGGAGACTTATTCGTTACACTAGTTGAAGACACTTCTCTTTCTCCTTCTTTTATGAAATCCTCATGTTAGCTCAAAATTTTCTAACTTCTTACAGTCATGCATTCAATTTCATTCTATCCTCTATTGTAATTACAACAATCACACTGATCTAATGAGGCTGTCCAGCAAAAGCCTATACTTTGCAATATAGTTTAGGATCAGTAGTGGGTGGGGTTATAGGGTTAGTATAAGCTATTCACTAGTAAAGTATTTTTTAATGGGAGAATAAATCAAATATGCAAGTCCCATACAGGAGAACACAGCCTATAATATTATTATCATAATTAGCGGACTGACCAGAAATTTTCAGCACTTGAACATCATAAAGTTTCTTTCCACGCAACTATTTAGACTGGGCTAGGCTGCCAACAAAAACTTCGACGTTTGCTGCAGCAGATACTGGCATGACCCCAACCGCATCTTCTTCCAGCCATCTTATCAAGGCAAATCATGCCGACTTTTCAGACATCACTGCGGCCAAATCCTCGTGTGGAATCTACTGCAGAACCAGATCAGTGTACTCCTCCTCGGTGTATATACTCAGTGACAGCCCGTCTACGACTGTTAATAGAGTTTGTTCAGAATGTCCGATAGAACTAGCTCTTGTTTTAGACATTGCTCACTTTAGTTTACACAACAGTATACTATCACTGTATAGTAGCAAACAATGCCTAAAATAACAAGGGCAAGTTTTAGCAGTCAACCATGCACTTATCTCGACATTCTGACTTAAACAAACACTACAAGCAGTGGACCAGACCCTTCTTTCACGGTGGGAGGGGCTGGCTATGCGAGACTATAGGTCTATAGATGTGACTGAAAAATATCAAACCACTCAGCTGCTATCAACAGTTAGATATCATGGAAGAGACAGACGCCGGCATTCCCGTTGTTACTGAATTCATGGTAGGGAGTTCCGCAGCACAGAGAGAAGACAATGAACAAGAGACTAGCCTCAAGCAGTTGACCATAGAGGACTCCTTTGTCGGAAATCCAGACCGGCTCAAATCGACCAAGGAGCTTGTCTTCTAAAATTCTCAAGGAAGTCATTCTTAAACTTCACTGTAGTATTTGTGCGGGATGCATCGGATTACAAGTTGCACATATATGAGTCATATGAACTAAAAGAGACGTTCTTGGTTGACATATATTATACAATATTGTTCTGAAAAGAACAGGTTATCAATAATCAACCAACAAACACAACAAACAAACAAGTATATACAAAAAATATCACTTACACATGTATCTGTCCCAACGTTTCGACCAGGTGCTCTGGCCTTCTTCAGGGGTATAATGACAAAACACGTGCAGAACATAAAATTAATATATATACGATAATGATGTCAGATATATGATGATGTGATATGATGACACGATGACATAATGAAATAAGCAATGATGGGGGCATTTAGTGTTTCTTCAATAGTGGTCTCCAACAATCAGGGATCTCTAGTCCAGTGTCTCTGTTCAGTCTCTAGATACCTCTTATGTGCACATGATGTTTGTATTTGCACTGACACATGCACGTCACCAATCACTTTTGCTTAGTTCTGTTGGTATAGAAACTTGTTGAATCTAATTAATTCTCAACTTCAACTATACCCACACCCTTGTACAGGATTGAGGTTCATATCATATGACAATCCACATGTGCTATCATACGGCACACTACTCCACTCTTCATGCCTTTATAGAGTATATACATGTGTGGTATATGTACTGTGGTGCTAAATATATACTTGACAAGTCATGCCCTGCAATATACTGTACATGTACAGTACCGTACTTAATGTACCATAATAAAGTCGATTTGTTTTGTGAGGTCAAACTTTCATTTTTCACCCTAGCTTGAAATGACTTTTTGAGACTTATAATAAAGTCAAACACTTATTGTTCTGCCATGCATGCATACAGTGGTATCTGCACGTTAGTCAAGTATAGCCATGCTGCCATCTCTATTTCTCAATTGGGCTTCAGTCTTGCTCAGTATACTATATAATCACTTACAAAAAAAAGTGCACGATGGTCATTTTATTGTTTATTACGACATTTAATGTCATAGCTGGTCAAAAAAATCATTGGTGGTCAGTCAAAAAAAATGTATTGGCAATAATTATAACACAACAAATACTGTAAATGTTCACCCTTCATTTCTTCACCATACGGAAATGGTATGCTGGAAATAGTAAAGGGATCGGCGGAGTACCAAACAACCCGTCCTTTTTGCCATTATAATGCGGCTGTTCGTTAAGCGGAACCATAAATGGTGGAATGGGAGGTGGCAGCCTATGGAAATAAGGTAAGTTGTTAAATGTTTGTGCAGGTATCCAATGGTAATGTTTAAAACTGTGGCCATTTTATTGAATTTCGTTTCATAACCCTAAGAATTAAGGATCAATACATATTTTATATCTACATGTGCATGTACCACTTACATAGTCTGCAACATAGACAGTTTCTTCCCTCCCTGGATATTCCGCTTTGAATTCGGTGCATGAGTCTAAAATGAAAGGAAATTAAACAATTGAGTATCTACCCATACTTCTGCAGTGGCTATAGAGAGAGAGGAGAGAGAAAGAGAGAAAATGCAATTTTTTTTACAGTAATTCGTTAATTAACGAAATTTTAGCCCAGTGCACGCATAAAAAGTTAATGTGCCCCTCTATATGACATTTTTTTTAATGCTATATACTAAATAGCTCACCGAATTATTCCGCAAAATTTGCTTTACAAAGTCTTGATGGTAAAATGCCTTTCTACCATGATGCATTATGTTTAAGCATTCCTTGCAGTAATAGAAAGGATCATCTATAATTAAAAAAAAATACAACTAGATGATTGTAAAACAATGATGGGGCAAGCCTTCGCGAAGCATAGTCAACTTCGTTCTGCTCTTTATATGTCGATCTAGCAGTTTAAGCTGTGTACTGCGTACTCTTATTAAGCTGAAAAAAAAAGTATCATGACAATGATGCATTTTATGCATGTAAAGAAATTAATGCAGACTCAGTGCCAGGTAGCCAGATATCGGTGTTAGTAGAAAGCTATTACATGAAGGACTGTGGCATACACAGATAAAGATAAATTCAACGAGGAAGCTCAATTCTTGATGCTACACTTATAGCTCTGATCGTGTACTTGTGACTGACTGTTTCATCAATGGCTGTTGGAGTTAGAAAACTTGTATAATCAAGATTCCGTCTAGCGATAGAGAGCACAGCTGTGTAAATGATGGATCAAAATCTGCAACAAGTTGCTTGTATTCCAGCTTGAATCCAATAGGACAGCTGTCAGATTTCTTGAGGATAGCCTAACAAACAGTTGTTTACGTAGCTGACTTTACATAGCCATTGTTAAAACTTGTTCAGGTAGGCGTGATCTGATAACAGGTGTTTATGTGAATTTACTGAAGTGTAAACAGAATCCGCCACGGACCACCGGACGCTTTCGACTAGTGTGGGGCTCGCTCAGGCTTGCCCCAACAACGAAACAAACATGATATCTGAGGACATTTCATCAGAGCGTAATTCAAAAGATATGAAAAAATCGTTAACTTCATTTAATAAATTCCAACTTTTTAACACGTTAATTAACCATACAATTCACAACTATCTGTACTAATGACGTTCATCATCCCTCGCGAGCTCAGTGCACTATGGATGCTGCACTTGCAGAGTATTAGTGATCATTTACTGCCAGCAAGCAACATTTGCAAGAGAATTAAGCTTTTTGCAAACATTAGGCGGATTCAGTGGCCGCTGCATGATTGAATAATAATTGCATGAATACAAGCTTAGCAAACAAGGGGTGTCAGGTATGGTCCACCAAGCAACCTGCCACAGAACTCACAACCACGAATTTGCTTATAACACTATAGACTGGTGACAAATCCAGCAATGAATATAGCGGCACTTTGACGGGCGGCCCTGCACATGATGCCATCCTAACTGCAATGGCACACAGTGGAAAATTTCGCTGAGCTCTAAGCGGTGGCTCTCATCTGGAAGAGAGGTACGGACTTGTGAAGATGAAGCTGGCCGCCTTTTGAACGAAGCCCGCTCAACTTGAGACACCTCAGTGTACTGACAAAATTCCGTTGGGACATAGTGCTGGGGATGCAAACAAAATCGTTCAAGTTATCATTAGCCGCTAATGATTCTCATAAGGAACTCAAAAATGTACTCAAAGCCTTCCTACATGGCATTGAACTAAAACTGGCAGGGATTGCGGAATCAAATGGCCCAGAGGACATTTTGTAACCTTATATCTTGCGCTCATGTGACGAAGAAAAGGCGGACAGCGCCGTGAAGCAGGACAAAAACGGCAGCATAGCCAGTACCTCGCTAGCAACGTGCACGCAGCCAATTTGAACCTTACGTGTCTATGCATGCAAATAAAACACACGCACATGCACACACCAATTTACCTTTAGTGGTGCAATATCCACAGGAAAAAAGTGCCTCCTGTTTTTCACATTGCTCACACCACTGCGGCATACCGGCAACTTCGGGAGGATAACTTAGATGGAGGGGAGTGGTAGGGAAAAAGATAAGAGAGTAAGTCGCTTTTTTTTTTTTTTTTTCCAGGTGGACTGCATCAGCTAATTAAAGCTGATCTTCAGCAGTGCCCTGATAAAACATAATAATCAAAGCAAATAATATAATACAATACAAAAACAGAATGAAACAAACCAAAAATAATTAAAATTAATAGCATAAAAAATCAAGAAGACAAAATTTTACTGTCAAAATATGATTTAATTGAGAATTTAAAATCCAATACAGAAAATGAGTTACAAACATCATAAGGTAATGAATTCCAAATTGAGGTCGATCTAAGTTTAAATGAATTCCTCCCGAAATTGGTACGAATTTGAGTGACGAAAACACGAAGCGGGTTTTTACAAACAGACCTCTGAGTCACCTCCGAGGCATACTAAACTAACGAGTTTAAGTATGATGGAGCTAAACGATGGAGAATCTTATACGACTGAATAGCCATGTGAATACGATAGCGAACCGATGGAATGAGAATATTCGAAGTATCACCATTACCATTAACAACCCGTGTCAAAAACCTTCGACATACTTTGTCCAATTTATCACTCACAGAGCCATACATCCAAACGACATCACAATAATCCACTACAGGCAACACAAACACTTTAAACAAACGCAGCAAAGTTGCTGATGGGAGAGGCTTCAGTCTGATTATAGCAAATAATCTAGAACGGATTTTCTTCTTAATATAGTCAAAATGCTCCCCCCAGGTCAAGTGCTTGTCAATAAACAAACCAAGGTATTTAGTACTATCGACACAACGAAGATCACTGTGATATAAAGTAAGAGACAGAGAACTATCCCTTATCCTCTGATGTGTCCCTATAACCATACAAACCGATTCAGTAACATTAATTTTGAGACGATTCACAGCAAGCCATACTTCCAGCCTCTGTAAATCCTCTTGAAGACTAGACTGGAGAGACACAAGCGAGGAAGAGGAGGTGTGAAGCTCTGTATCATCAGCATACATATTCAACTGACTAGACGAAATACAGTTGGGCATATATCGTTAACATATAAAACAAACAGTAATGGCCCAAGAATGGATCCTTGTGGTACTCCAATATCAACCTGTCCCCAAGAGGAAACATCATCACCTATACAAACCCGCTGTGTACGAGCAGTGAGGTAGTTTTCGAACCAATCTGACGCCTTATCTTCAATACCGTAAAACCGTAATTTCGAGAGTAAGATCTTGTGTGAAACAGTGTCAAAAGCTTTCGAGAGATCGAGAAAAACAGCACCCACATATTTTCCTTTGTCAGCACTGTCCCTCCACGAATCAATCACTCTTAACAAAACATCTTGAGTGGAATGACCCACCCTGAAACCAGACTGACACGCACACAGTAGATCAAATCTCTGCAGATGAAATAGCAGCTGGTCTTGCACAACCCTTTCGAGGAGTTTTGACATGATTGGTAGAATAGATATTGGTCGATAATCACTATCATTAGAACAAACAGATTTCTTGGGAATAGGAACAACATTTGCTCTTTTCCAATCAACCGGAACAACAGCAGTGTTTAGACTCATGTTATGAGTTATCGGTTTAACAAAGAAACTCTGAAAACGCTTTATAAACTGGGAAGGGATTGAATCTGGCCCAGTAGCTTTATGAATGTCAAGCTTCTGTTGTATCCAGGTATGCTACAGTGAGCTCACGCTTGCACGTACACGTGGTAGTCTTGCTCCACCCATAGTAAAGTAAATTATTAATAACTATTATTATTATAACTAACTTACAATTTAACCCGGCAGCCACGCCTAGGTGTGGCTAGTTAAAATTGCAAGTTATTCAAAAATGGCCACTCTTTAATGCAGCGCAAAAAGCAGGCACTCATACAGAACGGAAATGCTTACCTAATACTTTTGCAGATGTTATCTATGTGACTTCTATCAATTTTAATGCAATGATTAAAAAAAATGCTGTTAATTTTTTTTTTGAATCAATCACCTAAAAGCTGTTGCAAAGCTGAATGACAGTCAAAAGGCCGGTCTGATATTTTATCAATCCACATCATGATATATATATTTTATGTTCTGCACGTGTTCTGTCATTATACCCCTGAAGAAGGCCAGTGCATCTGGTCAAAACATCGGGACAGATAAGTGATATTTTTTGTTTATACTTGTTTGTTTGTTGGTTGATTATTGATAACCTGTTCTTTTCAGAACAATATTATATGAGTCATATGATTGTGCGTGTTACAGGAAGTGTCTTGTAATCATTTCGTTACTAGTTCAACGTACGTACAACCCACCATTTCCTAATTACGGGAATTATTAAATATTTAGTAACATTTAATGTACATGCTACATTGTAAGGAAACAGCTACTGTTTGTGTATATAATACTATTCATGCCAATTACATCTGATATATACTATCTTTATTAATAACCATGGGAACAAATTCTGTCATTATTATTCATGTTTAATATTGTTTCCTTCCGTAGGGATTAACTCGGTGAACGTTTCATCCTTTGAAGTATGCTACCAATTGACCAGCACCCTTGCTTCCCTTATCTTCACTGTATACAATATTGCTGTTATTCTTTGTTAATATTATGCTATATAGTCAGTTATATCGGTGGCAAATCACACAAGCCAAGGTTCCTCGGGGTTTCTGGGATTATTTTGGGCGTCTGTAACCTCGTGAGTGCTTCACCACAGTTCTTTTTTCGATTCGTACAAGCAAAACTGATGTGATTCGAATGCAACGAATTATGAGGCGTATTCGTTAACAATGCATGAAGGAGAGCCTGAAAGTTGCATGCAGCAACATATGGTGCTTATGTCATCATCCTCATTAGTTAGTTTTTCCTGGCAGTCAGGTCTGCTCCGATATACACCGTTGGAATCGCCCACATTGACGAAATTGTCCAACCCAGATACGTCTCGTTACACATCGGAGTGGTACTCATATTCGACGTGATTGGTCCGGCCATTGGGTATTTGCTTGTCTATTTATGTCGATCCCTGGAAGTCTACTGATCTTGAACCGACTGATCCCAGTTTGGTGGGTGCGTGGTGGATTGGGCCATTTTTAATGGGGTCACTCTGCTTCATAGTGGCGATATTGTGCTTCATGTTCCCGAAATGGCTGCCCGATAGTCATCTAGTAAGGGCAGAGAGAGCCAAGGAGATGGCCAAGATATACACATCTGAATTCGTCAACAACAATAACCTGCAGTACAGATAAAGCAACTACTAACTGATACCATGAAGGTGTAGATGAGCAACTCATGGAGCGCACCGGTCATCGTAGCATAGATGGAATTCTGAGTTACTAGAGGACATCAATAGAACACTGAAGTAATGTGCCTGTCGGACATTCTAAACAACCCAGGTACCAGTGATGTTACTAAAAGAAAAAGGTTGCATGGATGAAGTAGCAGCTCATTGTGATACACAAACACTAAACATACTTAATTTACCAAGAATACAGTTTCATGTCACTATCAAGCATAATTAATTCATCACAACAATCATCATGTCATCTGATCATTTGACCTATATTTATCATTATCGTAAGAGTTATTAAACTGAGGTCTCATAACGAATTAATGTAGGTTATAGGTTTCCTATAGCTATAATCTAAAATTAGTCATTGATTCATATCATCAGTAGCGGGCCTGGTTGACATGAAGAATGAAAACAACTATAATAGTAATGATTGCTTTCCAGTTAATTAACCTCTGGTTTAATAATCACGCGTGCGTCAGTACTGCAGTACATACAGTGTACGTGTGTTGCATATGCAGTGTGCAGCTTACGTAATTACGTATACCAAACGTTTTTGGATTTTGCTGTCTCTATAGGCCTTCAAAGCGATTGAGATGTCGTTGGCTGGAGAACTATTAGCTGATCTAGACGAGATTGGAAGGGAAATAATGGAGGTGGATCAGAAACTAGGGGATCTGACAGAGCAGTCCATTAAAGCTGTTGCAAAGCTGAATGACAGTCAAAAGGTCTGATATTTTACTAATCCACATGACTTTATGAAGTATTTTGTTATTGTATATATTGTGATGCAAATATGCATTACATCATTGCCATAATGTAGTCAGGCGTGGCCTGACCCTCGCGGCGACGGAGGGTCAGGAAAAAGCCAACACTCAAATCTGGATCACTGCAGA
>JAYJLX010052209.1:0-32002 GCA_036873525.1 Chalinula nematifera | reverse complement strand
CGGAAGTAAGGGCGTGGCCAAACGTAAAACTACGTCAATGATGAATAAAAATTGATCCAAATAGCCTACATCCATAGATTTGGTGAGTGGAAACCCATTTTGTGAATGTCTCGCCCACGCGTTTCTGGTATGTTAACCTCGAGGAGAGTGCCACCTCAAGAACATTGGAACAAAGCATTTTAGTTCATATGAGGTCCAAAAACTGTACGTACTAGGACTTATTTATAGGTTCCACAAAATCATTGAACATTCTATTCCATTAAACTACGACTAATACTATGTCGTACAGTAGCTGAGAAATAACCAAGGTAATTAATAATATACTTACTTTTCTACAATTTATGAAGAAACATATGGAACTTCTCAGCTGACCGGCTTCCATGGTTGATTCTAGCATAGATACACTATCTTACATGATTCTAGTCAGACTAGGAATTCTTCGTTAACATGCCACGTGTTTAACTCGACCTTATAATTAGCTGGTGGGTGGAGTCGATCGAGTTTGACGGTACAGCCATAGATAGTTTAGTTAACTTTGGTACAGCTAGAAAGGCTGTAGGGACCTGGAGTATGTTTGACATCGGTATGAATCGAATCTAACCAATGTGACTTTTATTGTAATGGTAAAACAGCTCTTCACTTTGCGAGGTATGGTATTTTTAATACAAAGAATCATGGTGGGAGTGGCTCATTAAGCAAGGATGGCATTGTATAAAATAATGTTGAAATTATTCTACGGTAATTATTATTAAGTGGGTGATTAGAGATGAGCAATTGTTTATGTGGGAGTTACTAAAACCTGGAGTTGGAGCTAGGAGTTAGGTGGGGTGGGTGCATCACTGCCACATTGGAGTTGGCATGGTGGAATTGGAGTTGGCAAGCAGTGTTGGCATGGGGTGGGTGCAGCTGCATATTTTGATGTGATGTGGCATTCAATGTGATTTCAATACCAAACCCAGAAACCAAGAAACATTTTCGTAGTTAGCACATTAGAAACATTTTCGTAATTAGCACTTCACGAAATATTACTGATTAAACATGGGAGTAGTATGGGTGACCCTCTGTCAATAAGTACAAATCGAGCAACGAAAAGGATTAACTTTATCATACAGCCTATAACCTCGTCATTCTGGCAAAATTTGTGATTGGAGAAAGTTAATATTAAGGAGTACTATGGATGGAATGTTTTATTCTCAATGTTACATACTCATTAATATACATTACCTTTTGGTCACAAGTTTTGCCAATTAATTAGCAATAAGTCTACAAGTCAGCTATACGCATATGCATCAAGAAACAACAGTATACAAACCAACACATGCCAATTAAATTAATATAAAAATCATCTAAACCTTGGATTATCAAATCTCAGTGACACCAGCCATTATATGAATACACGTATAGGTTCCTACATGCATAATTTCACAACATAATGACAAGTGCCACTGAGGGTCTGCCAGGCGTGCCAGGTATGTGAGACTACTGCATGTAATACAAAGTGGCTAGATGATCAGCTGCCAGAGCACCAGAATGATAATACTTTAATTGTAATACAGTTTAGGGTTGTAGGTGGGGTTAGGGTTAGTGTAAGCTCACTCAAGTAAAGTACTAACTTCCTACCAGCTAGTGCCATGCTTTAATATTCAACCTGAATCAATACAATACAATCAATGGTTGCATGTAGCCGGCCAGTCACAAAGAAATACACATGTGAGACTAAATAGCAATCTCCAGTTACAACTGAGCACAAAGTCAATAATAATTATTGCTGTCTCTGGTTCAGCGGGGGTACAGGGTGCACATTGGATGCACCCACTTCACCCAACTCCTAGCTCCAGCTCCAGGTTTTAGGCCTGAACTCCAGCTCCAACTCCAGCTCCAGGTTTTAGTCACTCCCGCAGCCATATTCTAAAGAAGATACTTTAGTTGATATAAAAACTATTTGCTAAATAATACTTTTTATAAATTTCTTTCCATTTGTTTTGCAGTTGTAGAAATTTTCCATTTTGTTAAACTACAATAACTTTTAAGTAATAATAATTAGAATATCAACGCAATCTTTGGTAGTATGATTGAAAGCAATATGAACTTGCGATGTACACGGTATCCTGCTTAGTCCATTAAACACTTCATGATCCAGGCACTGGTGCATTAAGTGTATCATTTAAACAACATACACAGCATCACTAGGGTGGAGCTGAGAGCTGTTGCATGGAATATAGAATCACAATCCATCAAGTGCATTACTGCTTTCTTTTACACATACCTTGCAATAAACAAGGGCATGTCATTGCTGAGGCTCCAATTATTAAATATCCATGCAGTGATTTGATAGAGTACAGATCAAAGCAGGTCAACCTATTAATCCCCATGTTCTATGAGACTACCGTAGTTGCCTGTGTGTATCAACCATACATGTTTACTGTAAAATAAACAAAAATCAGCATTAGTAAGCTATAATGAACTTGATAATCAATCTAAAATAAACATTTATCTTAAATTACATGCTTGAATGTTAATGAATAGTAGCTATTGTAGTAAATCAATGTCACCCACAGTTATACCGGCTCAGCTAATTTACTTCAATTGATAATGGTGCAATAAAAGGAAGATCATTACAGAGTTAATACATTGCTCGGAATTCTTGTATCTACACCAGTGGAATATAGACTCTCAAGTAGCGGGCGTTCACTTTGATTCATTAGTAGTTCCCTTTCATACTGTTCCTCTATTATTGCTTGTTCGTTGACTATCTCATCCCTTTCCCGATATTGATACAGTTTGCACACGGCCATGTACAGGATAACTGAAAGGAATATACCACACCCTTTAATACCATGATATATAGTCCATTGGTTAACATTACTAGCATCAATTACAAACTCATCAATAATGTCGATAACCAGATACTGTATTGATACCATAGAATACCATATTCCTATTAATAACCCTTTCAATGCATACGGAGCTTGAGCACATATAAACTCCAACACAGTCATGAATATCATTAATGAAGACAATCCTTCAATTATCTGGACAACAATAGGTAAGTAAAAATGATAGTCATTGACAATCAGTTTCGGACATGGAGAAAAACAAGTACCATTGGCATCCAGTATTTGGGCACTGGCAATGAAACAGTTGCTTATAGGAGTTCCAATAAATCTATCAATTTCCCCATGAACATCACATGACATGTTACCAGGATGGTAGTATGATAGTGTGTATGCAATAACAGGATATATTGACTCTTGTATTAAGCGTAAAACCATTCCGATCCCTATTCTGGTCAACATGTTAGGAATATAACGTTGAACACAACGTATGCGTATACACAATGTAAACAGTGGTATTCCAAGTAAAACGATCAACTGTTTTATGTGATTTGAATTCGCAATATCAACAAATAGAAGAGTGAATGAAGGACAGCCAATGCTTTTGATTAAAAAAGATGATAAAGATATTCTGTCAAAACTTAAATGGAATCCAAATAGCGAAAATAGAAGGAATAGCAATCTGAAAAATGTCTTAACATCTTCTACTTCTTCATTAGTGAATGGTCCTCCATACTTTTGCTTACTGACATCAATTCTAGAGGGTATACTATTCTCCCAGTATGTAAAGGCACTACGTCTTTCAGGAACTCTGTGTTTATATGTATAAAGAAGCACTTTTGGTATAGTTTTGAGAGGATTTACTTTAATTTGATGAGTTTCGAGATAGCATTTACATCTTAGCATAATTACAATAGCTATAACATTAGCAATGACTTGCAATATTGTTGGGGAGAGCACTGTACTAATGTGGAGTAAACGACTATTCTTGAAAGCATCGGATTGGATTAGTTGACAATTCTTGATGAACTCCACTCCAGGTAATACAGCGTAGTATGACATTAACTGTCCCAGTGTAGTAAACCAGTAATACCAGTGAATGAACTTGCTCAGTTGCTCAGAAGGCGCCTCCATTAGCTGCTGCATTCCAAACTGAATAGCATTTGCTTCATACATTCCTAACCCTCCAATATACCCTATAGTTCCTATTGCAAATATAAGCATGATTACACTGATACCACTTTGTGTAGAGAATAAAGTAGCATTGTCTGGACCGAACACTATGATTAAGAGACTAACAATACAAATCATTAAAGGACCGATCGTGAGTATGAAGGATGAAGCAACTATCACTTTATATCTTGATACTAGTATGTCAGCCATTAAACCAAGTAGAGGGTAGAGCAAATAGGCTAATCCTTTGCCAATTATGCCAACAAGTACGATTAGTTTCTCTTTGAATATATGTTTCATCCAAGTATCTTCAGCAAAAGTAAAGAAATGAATCAAAAGTGTAGTTACCAGTATAATCCAATATCCCTTCATCATAAGAAAAACTGTATCGGGTTTTAAACTGTATACATGTAGTGCTCAGGTAAGGTAATCAATATACACACAGTAATTATACTCCAGTCTGCATGCCAGTAGTTCATGTATATAGGTATAGTGAAGCTGATGGGTTTGCTTAAGTGTATTATTGTTGTGTTTGTAATGTGATCATATTTTCAGTTGAAAATGACAGTATAAACAAACATACTTTACTATTTGCATCCATTTGTTAGTCTATACATAATGGATATGCTATTTCACTACTAATGGTCAATTATTGTATAAACTGTTATTATTTTGTGTATGCAGTCCTGTAATTGAGTGCACACAACTTTAAATAAGCAGAGATATTACTTGTTAAGGTCTCCCAATTATTGTATGCCACTTTATTACCATGTATCTCCTAGTCTGGTGCCCCGCCCATTCGCTTCCAGTAATGGTCTGGAGAACCTAAACTCTCAACTCGTACACGCTGCAACTATAGTTTCAACCCAATCAGATTGCTTGATTTTAAAACGTCATGAGCTGCACCCAGTTATCTCGTTTCTTAACTATGGATTGTTTATTACAAGCCCGCCCCTTTTGAGCAAAACGTCATCAACCGCAGCATTCCAGTTGAACAAGTTGAGAGTTTACGTTCTCCAGACTATTACTGGAAGTGAATGGGCGGGGCACCAGACTATGTATCTCCATTACTATAAGTATGCCACTTTATTATTGTGTCTTCATTGATGTGTATTTCCTTATTATTACTATGTATCTCCATGTAAATGTCACTTTGTTACTGTCATTATTATACACATAGTATTGTAATAATTGAGATATACATAGTGGAGACAGTAATAAGGTGACAAAATGGAGACACAAAGTGATAAGGAGACACAAACAATAAGGGGACATACACTTTATAGTAATGGTGACACATAGTAATAAAGGACATGTACAAAGTTACTATGACTATTTCCCTATTATGTCTCCATTACTAATGTCTTATTGATAATATATGTATCTATTACTATGTGTATCTGCATTACTAAGTGCACCTCCCTTTGATCATACTTGTATGTGCTTATATATCACTCATTTCTAAACTTTCAACTAAGTGCGATAGTTATAGTATGGGTACGAGTGCAATATTCAATTTACAACCACGAGCACTACCAGGCCCGAGAGTGAGTGGCTATAAATTAAATAATGCACGGGTGCATGTACTATAACTAATTATATCCCAGGAGCTAGTGCTGTAACTTGTCGGGGAGTGCATTATATCTCATTTATAAGCACCCTATAATCTTAGTAACCACATAGCAACGGGTAATCTCATCTACATACTAAGTGTACGCACGCCTTGTAATTTTTTACTTTGAAGCAATTTTTTTATAAATTCACTATCATTGCTGTCTGTACAGTTTAAAATGTCAAAGATTGATAATATTAAGTATAGTAAAACATAAGCATTACGATAATTAGATTACAAAAACTATAATATTCAATGCTGTCCTTATAAGCAAAGTATAATTATTAAAGATAATGAATAATTACAATTATTAGTGATCGACAAAAACAACTATGATGCTATCGATTGATGTGAATTTATAATAAATGTGAATCCATACTTTCGGTTGATTTCCATTTCATATTTGCCAAGAACTCATCACTGCAAGTCCATTTGTCTGAGATCACTACCAGTTTAACCATGGCACGGAATAACGCTATAAAGAGATCGTAGCTACTTAAAGTCTCTACATGATGATAAACATGTCCTGAATTATGGTCTAATAAACGACTTGTCTCGAGCAGTAAACCGGATGGGAGAATCACAATAACCATTGGCCATTCCACACCATCAATATATTTAGTTGTATCATGATTAAAGGAACTCAGTAAACATACTTGTTCTTCGTCTCCGTTCGCATCATTGTGATCCAGATAGATGTTGTCGAGACTCAATACCTGAATTCCTAAGCTAATGAGTCGGTGATTAAGAGGCTGAATGTCTGGAGACTCGCAAGAGCGAACAGCAAAGTCAACTATGAGTACATCGGCTGGTTTTAGAACTAGTAATGGATTCCTTTTCAGCGAAGATTGGTCAGTAAATGATTGTGCAATAATAGGGCTGATGATCTCTACACATCTAGTGTACATAAGATCAATGGTTGCTACATATTCCCATGAGATGGGTAACCCTTCAAGGGAATGACCATAAATGCCCTTTATTGTTCCAAATGGATAACAACATACTCGAAATAATTGGCAATAATCTCGTTCAAGATTAATGATGCTGTTAGTGGACCGTGTTACAGCACAAATGTGATTTACAGCACCATTGTTTCTTTTTAAAGTATCGAAAAGGGGTTTTGTTTGAGAAATTCCTCGAGTGCTTTTCATTAACCAATCCATATTGACATCGAAAGAAGATGTAATCCAGACGTATCCTTTTATCACTTCGATGATTTCCAGGATTATTTCATGTTCCGGTGGTTTAGAGCCAATCCAGTACTCATCGATGAAAACATGGCCGTACTCACCACTTGCAATAATTTCCCTCAAATGTACTACAGCTTTTTGTAGTGCTTCTGCATACTCCTGCTTCAAGCAGATTGATACAACATCAACAACTTTTGAGTAACGAAAGAATTTCTTCATTTTATGAGCAATTAAAGAGGAATTACGAAAAAGAGGTGATCCATTAGCTAAAACAAAAAGGATCCTGATGTTCAATTGATCTGTTCTGATTTTGTCTTCCAATTCCTTTACTTTAAATTTCAACAACTCTGTTTTCCCACTCCCAGGAGGGCCAATAATCAACTGCTTCTCAGGTCCTTCAAATATCATGAGCTGTTCAGCTGTAAGGACAATGGGGAATCGTGTGTGTTCCAATCGCATCTTATGTGTCAAAGATTCGATTACGTATTGATCAATTTCACTAGGACTATCACCAGCTACGAATCTGTGAGTTTCGAGGTGTTGACCAAGTAAATTCAGATGCAAAAGAGACTCGAGTTTAGTAAAGGGAAACATATCCTGTTGCTCTTGCGATATTTCCTTACCATATGAATGGCTCCTACCACTTACCGGTGAAGCTGGTGTCTGTGGAAAATGTGTAAGGAATCGGAGAATACTTTGGTGAAAAACCAGATAATTCTGGTTAAATAGCATTGCAAGTATTTTGTCAATCTTTTCCTTATCAACATTATCTCGAGGATCAACGAATTGCTCACCCCTTTCTATCAGTTGATTCCACAGCTTCATACCTCTTCTATTAACAAGGTCTGTTTCACTCTTTAGCTTATGTTTTACCATCAGCGTTTTCAGCAATTGTTTCGTTTCAGCAATCTCATCAATGTCAACAATGATTTTGGACAACCATTGACGCAAATATGGAAATTCGGCATCCGGAAACGGCTGGCTTGGTTTACCAAGAAACTTGTATGTTGCCAACAACTTATGGAATTCTTTCACGCAGTCGCTATCGACAATGGGAGTGGACAAATGGGATACCATAACCATGTATGATAAGGCTGTTTCATATGCTGTAAATATTGGATTACTGGTGGCAGTAATTCGCGGCTGGGATAAAGTTAAGATTTCAGGTTGAGTTGCAATCACCTTTTTCAACCACCAATTCCTAAAGGACTGTAAATCTTGCATATCTTCAGCAAACATCAAAAGGGTATCCCTTTCCAAATCTTTAAATTCATTTCGATCAAAGCTAGTGAAAATAGACTTGGAAGTTGCTGGCAAGGCTACGACTTTTTTACAAAACTTAAGCTCTGAAAATGAAGTAAGGCGGCCCTTTTGTGAAGATGCTTTTGTGATTGCAAGCTTTAAGACAACTTCTTGACTGAGAGCTAGCTTCCTTTCACTACTTTTAAAATGGCGATTCAGTGCCACAATGCTACTATTTTCATAACTTTTACATTCTACACATAGCACACCAAGGGCACTGGTAGAATGGTGGTATATAATGAAGTCACTTTTCCCAGTTACTGATGAAAGTTCAGGAACCTTACAATCTCCATAAATCTTCTTCCATCTTGCGACATCTTTGAAATCGAATCCATTGAATACGAACATACTCCCAAATTCTTGCAATCCTCCCAGTTCCTTGAAGAGGTTATAAAGCTTTTCTTCTGCAGCATCTTCAGGACTTGATTGGGGATCTAAGCTACTCTGATGTCTTGCCATGTAAACCGGTGGTATCATGTGAACCTGGTTGTCTTCAATCCACGATGGAAATCGCTTGTATAAATATGAATATGGAGCACAACTTCTTTGGAAACGATTCCGTAGTTCTTGCAACTGGGCATCTATTTAAATACAAAAATTACTATGATCGTTTACGCATCATTGATTTTATATACAAACCTTTTTTGTGAAGTAATGAATGAAGAGAATATTTCTTCTGCTGCAGTTGTTTATTTGCTTTGTGTTTTTCTTCCCTGCTGTGGCTGATTTGATTGATCTCCTTTTGATACCAGGCATTTTCTTCCATTAAGATGCGTTTTTCTCCTTCTTTCTTGCCACACAAAGCACACTCTGGTTTGCAACCAGGCACCAAAATAGCTCTAACATGATTACTATAGCCCCAAATACATGTACAATCCATGCTGTGATGACAAACATTCGATGGAAGCTTTTCTTTAATGTTTACTATGCTAGTCACGATGGAATGTTGTTTATTATAGGCAAGCATGTCTGGGCTACAACCGACAGCTAGTAACAACTCTACTGCTTGCATGTTCTTTAACTCCACTGCTTGTATCATGGCTGCTTTCATTGTCTCACACTGGCCTGCTTCTTCTTCATGACTGTAAAATTCTTCTTCCCCAATATGCAGATAAATCACTCCAATTGTTCTAACAAAATCTAAAGGAAGTTTCTCGATAAATTTGGTGGTGTTTATGTCATCAGGAATGAGCCAGCTGATACAGAGGCACCCATTTCTGACTGAAATACGAGATACAAAATGATAAAGTATTTGGAGAATTTTCTGGACTAATATTTCGAATTGCTTTAAAGTAAATTCAGTCCAAAACTCTTTTACTTTAAGTGTCACTATCCTGCTTTCATTCACAATGATTTCTGGATATTTAGCTTGAATATGAGCCACAAGTTCAACCATGATCGCAGAATGTTTGAAGTCATCGACAAGCTTTTCTAATGTTTCTATTTCATTCAATACAGCAGGTTTATTCAGTGAAGGGACTTCTTCGACCACAAATTTTAGGTCTTCGATAACAAGGATTGGACAGTGCTCTTCTAGTCTGTCAAACACGGCATCAACTGTTGCTAAATGAGGTGGCAACCTTGGCAAGCCACATTTACGCTTTAAAAAATCCTGAATTCTTCGTAAATTACTCTCGATGTCTGCCGAAACTAAAAACGCTTCTTTCACCATGCCCTGCAAACAAATGAATCTCTTCGACAACGAATTGTATTTCTTAGCTATCTCATCCACACAGAGTCCTTCAATAACGGAGAAAGGTGGGTGTGGCCGTGGGATAGGAGGATTCATCGTTTTATCCTCGATTTTATCAGCCAATCCATGGCAATCCATTTTTCGTAACGACGCAACAATTTCCCCCCATGTGATCAGGGACTTCACTTCCCTCGTAAAGTATTCGTACAGCTCTACTAAACACCTGAAGCTTCCATCTGATTTGTACTTTCGTTCGATTTCCTGAAGACTTTTAATGGATACCTGTAGATGCACTCCCAGACAGAACCAATCACGTACTTCCGACAGTTCTACAGCAAATTGGTTAGCATCTACTACTGGGGGGTCACGAACAACAGAGGTTGCCATTCTCGACTTTTTCTTTAAGATTCAGTACTATCATAAGTATCATTCAGCACACCGGTGACCGGGCACGTAATTTTACCGTACATTTCTTATTTGATTTAGGATTTCTATCTAATAAATTTATTAGATATCTCAAATAATTATTTAACGAGGAGCTAGGGAGAAAAATTAATGCATAGTCTAATTTATTGCTAAAGACAAAAACATGATCATTAAGTCTTGTAAGCATTAGTTCTGCCTCAACTAGACTATTTTTTGTTGGACAGTTTGTACTCCACATCAGCCAAAAAAGACTCGTTGTTTGTCCATTTATCAGAGATGATGACTAACTGGATCATGGAACGAAAGAATGAAATATAGGGATCGTAATTTCTCAATACTTGGGCACCTCTTGACTCAGCAATGCTTACATTATGATCCCCACGTACCAGTCCAGATGGTAGAATAACAATCACTATAGGCCATTCGGTACCATCGAGGTAACTGGAGGCATCTCGACTGATGGAACTTAGTAATGTTACCTTATCTACACATTCTCCTATATCATCACTATCGAAATCTAAGACTTGAATTTTATTATCTTTTAAGCGATCATGTAAAGACTTGGTTTCCCATGACTCACTGGTACGGATAGCAAAGTCAACAATAAGAATGTCAGCTTGACTGGCAGTCAGTTTGTGATCTTCCTCGCTACTGGTTCTATTTAATACCAAAAACTCTTTCGTAGCAGTAGTGACAAATTCCACACATCTGGTATACATCAGGTCTACTGTTTCCTCCACAACCCACTTTACAGGAAATCCTTGAAGAGAGTGACCATGAATTCGCTCGGTACCATATGGATATGAACGACTCTGGTATAACTTGCTGTAACCCTGTTCCAGTTGGACAATGTGGTTTGTC
Source organism: Chalinula nematifera (assembly GCA_036873525.1). NCBI lineage: Eukaryota > Metazoa > Porifera > Demospongiae > Haplosclerida > Chalinidae > Chalinula > Chalinula nematifera. The sequence goes on along the minus strand of JAYJLX010052209.1, from coordinate 20,911 downwards.
CCTCTCGCAACTTGGTAAATATAGCTGACTTGACCTCCAACCTCTTTTAGAGTATCTAAAAGAGGTTTTGTACGTATTTGCATTTTCTTCTCTACTTCCATACGTTGTTTATTGTAATCGAACACTGACGTAATCCATACATAGCCTTTAATACCTTTTATTAGTTCCAAGATTATATCATGCTCTTGTGGCTTAGAACCTATCCAGTATTCGTCAATAAAAACATGGCCGTATTTACTGCTTGTAATCCTGTTCCTCAGATCTTCTTTGACTGTTTCAAGGGTTTCTTTGTGCTCTTCTTCCAATGAGATTGCTATTACGTCAACTACAGATGGCTCTTTTTTAAAAAAGGATTTTATCCTGCGGAAAAGGAGAGAATTTTGGAATTTAGGATCAGGTGATCCATTGCCAACAATAAAGAGAATTCTTTGTGGTAAACTACATTCTTCAATCTTGGCCTCAAGTTCTTTTGCTTTAAATTTCAACAGCTCTGTTTTCCCACTGCCAGGAGGACCAATGATTAATTGTTTGGTTGGCCCTTCAAATACAGCCAACTGTTCGCTGTTCATAATCATAGGAAATCTTGAATAGTCTGATCGAGCCTTACATGTCATGGACTCATAAAGAAGTAGATCGATTTCAGTTGCAGAGTCACCAATCAGGAATTTAGCTTTATGAAGATGTTGGCCAAGTTTGTTTAATTCCAACGGAGTCTCCATTTTAGTGAATGAAAATGCATCCTGCTGCTGAAGTGACTGCAGTGCTGATCTATCATTAATCTCATTTTCATTGGAAAGCTGACGCATATTCATGAAATAATTCAGCAATGGCTTGAAAAAAATGAAGAAAGTTTCATCAAACAGCAAAGCAATTACCTCATCAACCACACTCAGTTCCTCTCCAGTCAGGAAGCTTTGATCCTTTAATATTTGATTTAAAAGGTTCATCCCTCTCTCAGCTACGAGTTCTTCCACGTTTCTTAATTTATGTTTGTTCATAAACTTTGCTTTAATGTCCTCAGCATCATTGTCATCATGGAAGTCCTCAGCTCTATTAATATCAACAGTGATACCCAGTAACCAATTGTACAAATATGGGAAATCATTTGCTGGAAACAATTTAGGTGGTGTCATCTGGCCACCGTGGAATTTGTAAGAAGACAATATTTGGTGGAGCTGTTTAACATTAAAAATATCTGTCATTGGTGTGAGATGACGTAATAATGTTATATAGGATAAAGCTGATTCGTAAGCCTTAAAAACAGGGCCTAGGGTGCTGAATTTATGACCTGTTATTGGCCTGTCTATATTTGCCTCGACATTCTTTGACCACCAATTTCCAAATGATTGTAGATCATTCACATCATCAGCAAAGAGTAGGAGGGCACCACTGTTCCGGATATACTCTAATGCAGTGCTAAATAAGGTGGATTTAGATATGGTTGGAAAGGCAATAATTTTTTTGTAAAAATTTTCGAGTAGTATCTCCCCAGCTGTGACATTATTTTCTTCTATCAATGCCAACTTCATTAATATGTTTCGGTTGTGGGTTAACTGTTGTAGTGCAAGCTGAGCCAGGTGACTGACATTACCATTGGCTTTATTCATTGTCTTGACTTTCATGGACAACAAGCCCAATGTATGATGAAAGATAATAAAGTCACTCTCATCACTAGTAGCAACCCGCTGTACTCGTGGATCATTGCCATCTTCCATGATCAGGATTTCGTCACATTTCTCCTTATTACTCCATTTAGCGATTTTCCTCAATCTGAACCCATTAAAAACAAACATTCCCATCTTTCTTGATTCACCCAGTTTCTTCAGCATATCAAACATCTTGTATTCTGCCGAGGTTTGCTTCTCACTTGGGAAAACATGAGGTATCATGTAGGTATTTCGGTTTTCTTTCCAATTGTAAAATCTTTTCCCCATGAAGTCAGGAGGAGCACCGATCATCTTCGCTTGCAATATTTGCCCAGCTTCACCTTTCACAGTAGAACCGAGAATGGCATCCACAATACCGTTAGTATCGCTAGGCCATTTGTTTGGTCGTGGTTCCAATGGTTTACTTATGATCCAATATCCAACCGAAACTATGGCAAACCGGACTACTACTTTGATCAGAAAGCTTTTAGTTTTCCGTTTCACAACCGACTTCTGAAAAACCATGATCAACCATTGGTAGAGATCTATCATCACACGGTTCACACCACACCCTCGTCGATTGGTCATCATGCATCGTATCGTAATTATGGGCTCCATTAAAAAATAATTTATTTAATTGTGAGAAACTACTCAGAAAAGATATAAGACAGGCAAATAAGGTCAAGACAAAAAGCAAAAAAAAAAAAGAGTCAGTATAAAATTACAACAATTTTTTTTTTGTAATTTGAAGTATTAACCTATGTAGTCTACATAATGTAATGTACGAAAACTCGAGTTTAGCGTTCGGACAGTTTGTACTCTACATCAGCCAAAAAAGATTCACTGTTTGTCCATTTATCGGAAATGATGATTAACTGGACCATGGAACGAAAGAATGAAATATAGGGATCGTAATTTCTCAATGCTTGAGCACCTCTTGACTCGGCAATGCTTACATTAGGATCCCCACGTACAAGTCCAGATGGTAGGATAACAATCACCATTGGCCACTCGGTACCATCGAGGTAACTGGAGGCATCTCGACTGATGGAACTCAGCAACGTTACCTTATCTGCAGATTCTTCAAAAGTGCCTTCTCTCTCTAAATCAAAAACTGGGATATTCTTCTGTTTCAAACGATCATACAATGGCTCTGTGTTCCATGACTCACTTGTACGAACAGCAAAATCAACCACAAGTACATCACTTGAATTGAGAGAATATTTTTTGAGTGATTCTCCAAAAGCCAGAAACTCTCTGGTGGCACTATAAACAAACTCAACACATCTGGTGTACATCAGATCTACCGTTTTCGCAGCTGACCAGTGAACAGGCACTCCTTCAAGACTGTGACCGAGAATTGTATTGGTTCCATACGGGTAAGAGCGGCTCTGATACAAACGACTATAACCTCGTTCTAAAGCTATGATGCGATTTGTTCCTCTGGCAGCTTGTGTAATACGATTAATTTTTCCTTCATTTTTCGCAATGGTGTCTATGAGAGGTTTGGTACGCAACTGCAATCTCTTGTTTTCTGGCATCAGCTGCTCATTGTAATCAAACACTGATGTAATCCAGACGTATCCTTTTATCCCTTCAATGATTTCCAGGATTATTTCATGTTCGGGTGGTTTAGAGCCGATCCAGTACTCATCAATGAAAACATGGCCATATTTACCACTCGCAACTTTGTTTCGCAGATCTTTTTTCACTCTTTCAAGAGTTGCTTGATGTTCTTCCTCCAAAGAAATAGCTATTACGTCAACCACAGGTGCTTCTTTACTAAAAAAATCCCTTAGTTTACGAAAAATGAGGGATTCTTGAAATTTAGGATCAGCAGAGCCATTGCCCAAAACGAAAAGGATTCTGGTATTTGATTTTTCTGCCATGATTTTGTTTCCGAGTTCCTTTGCTTTAAATTTTAACAGCTCTGTTTTGCCACTACCGGGAGGGCCAATGATCAGCTGCTTTTTGGGTCCTTCGAATACCACTAGCTGTTCGGTTGTCATGACAATAGGAAGCCGTGCATACTGTAATCTCATTTGTCGTGTTAAAGATTCAAATACGTACTGATCAATTTCACTAGGATTGTCACCACCAGCAATGAATTTGCCTTTGGAATTCTGAAGGTGTTGGCCCAATTTATTCAATTGCACAAGTGACTCCATTTTTGCAAATGGAAACATTTTGAGCTGTGATTGGAGCTTCAGCTTGTCTGACGGGAACGAAACTTTTCGCATTTTTGTAAAATGGTCTAGAATAGGCTGAGTAAAAACCAGGTAGTCTTTAAAAAATAGAAAGGCAACTACTTTATCCATCTCGTTGGTTTCAGGTGGTTCTCCCGGGATAAATCGCTCACCCCTCTGCAATAGTGCATTCCATAGCTTCTTACCCCTGCTACCAACAATGTCCGTATTGCTGTTTAGCTTATGTTCAGTCCTCAGAGCTTTCTTCAATTTCACAGCTTCGAAATCCTTATCGATTTTCTCAGCTCGGGTAACGTCAATAGTCATTTTCAATAAAAAGTCGTACAGGTAAGGAAATTCTGTTTCTGAGATTGGGTTGGGTGGTTTCTTCCCAAGGAATTTGTATGATTGCAGTGACTGGTGAAATTCATGTATACACTCGTTGTCGGTTATAGTGCTGATATGACGAATCATGACCATGTACGACAAAGCTCTTTCATACGCTTCTGTTGATGGGTGCTGGAGCTGCTGCAGTGCAATACGAGTTGTTCCGTCCGATGATGGAGTTTCAATGGTTCGTAACCACCATTTTTCAAAAGAGTCTAAATCTTTTGTGTCTTCAGCAAACAAAAAACAATGGTCGTCGCTTTCCAAACTAGTGAACTCAGCTGGATTGTTGCTATAGATAGATTTAGGAGTAGATGGCAATGCAATAACTTTTTTGTGGAACACCTTGAAAATTTGACTGTTTTCCAGATCATTTTCACTTCTCCATTTGGAACATAGTTTCATCACGAGACGTTGGCTCAAAGAAAGCTGCTTTCGAGCTTTTCTCGCATCCTTCTTGATAATGGAAATGGAGTTGTTTTCCGTACTTTTAACTTCCATTGATATCACACCTAAAGTATGGTGGAAGATTATGAAATCACATTCGCCCACAGAAGCTGGGGGATCGGGATCAGGAACACTTCCGTAAACACCCTTCCATTTAGCCACATCTTGGAATTCGAATCCATAGAAAACGAACATACCGATACCACTAGATTCACCCAACTGTTTCAACAGCTCGTATATTTCGTACTCAGCCTTTTCTCCAGTGTCAGGGAATGTCAGTCCATCGCTCTCAGTAAGTCCGACGCAGTGCGTATCGCGTGGTTTGCCGAACACTGGAGGGATCATGTAGGTTCGGTTGTTTGTTTTCCACGACTCAAACCGCTTGTTGAGAAAGTCTGGAGGGGAACCTAAATTAATGGCCGTCGTGAGGTGCCCTGCTTCACTTTTCACGGACTGCTTTTCGAGGCGTTGGGAGATATCGGCGAGACCGTGACGGTGTGGCTCTAGTTGTTCATCTTGACCCTGAGCATTGACACCAGCGGAGGATTCGTTGATTTCGTCAGCCATGAGAAAATAGATCTAATGCCAGGGACAATTGCCCAATAGAGTAAGTCGATGAGTGAGTACTGAGTGGACCAGTCTAGACTCTATCTACCAATAGTGGCAAGCCAAGTGCTATGCTGATCGGGATGCTGATACTGTTGATAATAAAAAAATAACAGTAGAGTCTATAGATCTGCGTATAGTCTAATCGTATATTTTAAGGCGTGGCAATTAGATCTATACCCGTGTTTTTTAAAAAAAAATAAATAAAACAAAATAAAAATTAATGACTGTTCCTTTCCTCCCCGTAATTAGACTAGATCTAATTACCGTAATAACCGTGTGTAGTGTGTACAAATTTCCGCCATGGGGCAAAAAAAAAAAAAAAAAAAGTAGGAGCTTAAGCTTCCTCATTCAAGTTCCTCCATGAGGTTTACAGTCTGCAGTGCAAACGAAGTAGATCTTGTGCATCAAGTATGATAAAATGGATACGTTCGATATGGCTGCGGATTTCAAAAGTAATAGCAACTTGAATTGTTGTTGCTTAGTAACATGACCATCATGCCATAGATTTTCAGTAAAGATGATAACCAACTTTGGCTTCATTTTGACATGTAATATCATGCTGCATATTCATAATTAATATTCATTATAATGACGTAGTATATTACAAACTAAACTGAGGAATTGTGGAAGATCATGTGCAGTTATAAAAGGATTATTTTTTCAAGTGATATACTGAACTTATCAGTGCCCTTTTAACTCTATAGAACGCTTTTGAACCTGGTGAAGAGTTCTCCTACCTTTTTCATTGGACCCTTTCCACTATACCCTCCTGTACCATTGCCTTTAGTACACCCATCTCCAATATAGTCTCGCGTAGCCAGACCCTAGGGTCTGGCTATGCGAGACTATCTCCAATACCCAGGCCTGTCTTCCAGTACCACCTTTTCAAGTACTATGACCCTGTTTCCAGATAATCCCAATTGCTCACACCCCCTTCTCCCGTATTTTTGCTGTACAAATGAAGCAATATTCTTTCAAACAATTAATTAACTCCAGCTTATGGAGATACTTTCGTTTTGAACAACTCCAGCATGTGGGTAAAGGGAGTCAAGCCAAAACAACCTATGCCTATTGCTTTCAGACAATATATGACAGCTCCTCCAACAGCTTGTCTGGCCACTGTCTATAGGAGATGACTGTATATTACCATGTTAACGTTGGCTCACTCGTTGGCAGTTCTCAGACTAGCATGGTTGTTTGCATCAGCTGATGATCTTCAAAGCGTTGAGTCTCTAAAGAATTTCCATGCCATGCATATGGATTCTGAAACGATTTGTACGAGTGGTGTCATATGTCACAATAAAACGTTTTGAAGACTCAGTAACTTGAGGTGAGATATGGGAAACTTGAGTATTATATGTGTGCATGCTTACCATAACTTTTTGTAGAATGGAAAAATGAAAAATATTTTTGTCTGAAGTGAAATAAGCCCGAAAATTATTTAAGACTAAAATTGTAAATAAAAGTTGGTAATGCACAATGATGTATGCCCACCTTATAAAAGTGCTGGAAGATTTTTTAGCTAAATTTTTTTGGAGTTGAAATTTAATCAATGGCAAATTGTGGTGTTACCCTAGTCAGGTGTGGCCTGCCCCTCGATTAAATGAGGGTCAGGAAAAGTGCGTATACCAAAGTCGGGATTACTGCAAAAATTCTGCAGTAGCGGAAATGACGCAATAAAACAATTTTAACCCTTAATAAAAATGTTTTAACCCTTTGATTTCTATTATAGTTAGAAACATGGAGGAATCTGTAGTAGATGCTGCTAAAGGACGAGCAAAAATAAGTCATATGGCGTTTCATCGAATGAACAAGTGTTTTCGGGGTGCTAACCTACAGGTTACGAAAAGTTTATGAGCTATTTCATATTGCCTATCGTGTAACTCACGTGACCAGCTCCACCAAATGCTCCGCCCGAAGCCATACAGCGCATCCCGACTTTGGTATACGCACTTTTCCTGATCCTCATTTTATCGAGGGGCAGGCCATGCCTGACTAGTATTACCCTATAACGTATCCGTGTTTATGATTGGTAGATTACTAATGCCTATCACAAAATTACAATCAATTTATTTGCAATTGATTTATAAAGGTGTGCTTGCAATTCTATAGAAATGAGCCTGGTTTTTTGGGTTATGGGGGTTTTCACAGCTCCAAAATAAAACTAGCTCAAATTCAAAATCGTTACACAACACTTTCATAAATTAAACTCGGTCCTACATCCAACCATGATTGGTTTAAATGTATTAGCTTTTAATCAGGTTAGGTGACACCTACACTTTACCCTTTTCCTGTATTTAATGGTTACATTATAAATGGTTAATAATTTTTATGGGCCACACTCACCGCCCAGGCTATTTAATAAACCATTGGCCATGTAAAGTAGTGTACTCTATCTCACTGGTGTTTTTGTATTATCTCCTGGTTTCCAGGATTTCATATCCATCTGTATCCTCACTGTTACCACCACCAAGTGTTTCAGGTCCTGCCAATAATGCCTGCCCCAGCATCTGTAGCCTTTTCGTCATCCTCCTGCAGCTCTTACCTGCTCCTTTGATGTCACCACCTCCACTATACCACTACACCACTCCATAGAAGGCTTCATGGCAATAATTCAAGCGCACATCTCAGAGGCTATGGACCCCTTTCTATGTAATTGGTTGGAATCATGCACCCATTGTCCTCTGTGGAAATTATTATTTTGCTGCAATTATGGTATCCACCCACGAACCGCCATTTTGTTGGGTAAATTTGTATGGAAAGAGTCAGAAAAATGGAACTGAGCAAGAATTTCTTCCACATAATTCATTTGTAAACCATGAAAAGTACATTATCAGGTGCTCTGATGCCATGGTAAGATAATATGCAGCTGAGATCTATATAAAAATAAAACCATGCAGCTATCATAACTTACAGCAAACTTTTTTGCTCTTTCCCTGCTTTTTGTGTACATTTTTGCCCAACAAAAATGGTGGCGCGTGGGTGGCTACTGTATATGAAAATTAATGATATTCATGGGCATGCAAGCAATTAGCTAGAAAGGGGTCTATTCTTGCCACCATTCAGACCTCACAGGGTTGCTGGTGTCCCGCCAACTATGCCTGCCTCCACTCGGGTTCCTTTATCATTGTACCACCTGTCGATCCAGCTTGACTGGAGTTCTGCCAGCAAACAGCGTGATGCTCACTACTACTCTAGCTCTTCAGTCAGCTTGTGGCGCAGGCAACTTGATTCCCTTTATCACACAATGCACTCGTGCCCAGACTCATACACTTCCCGCAGGCCCAGTTTGCCTTCCCCACAGCCATCGGGCATAGCTTACTAGGACCTGTAATAACTTGCCCTGGACTCTAGCTCTTCAGTCAGCTTGTGGCACAGGCAACTTGATTCCCTTTATCACACTATGCACTCATGCCCAGACTCATACACTTCCCGCAGGCCCAGTTTGCCTTCCCCACAGCCACCGGGCATAGCTTACTAGGACCTGTAATAACTTGCCCTTGATGTGTAGGCTAGCTGATTCAATGACGGCTGGATTACCTTGTGTTCCACAATATTCCACTGTGGGTTTGCAGGGGATAGTTACTATAGTTTCTTAGTTAGCCTTATAATTGGCATGCATCTCACCTGTTTTTTTTGTCGATGTGCTAAATCGAACCCCACCTCCTTCTGTTGCTTGTATTTTTCCATCCCTGGCATTTACCTCAGGTCCGTCACCGAGCTCCTTCCCACCATCATTAGTTCTAAATTCTAATGTCTGTCACGTCCGCTGTACTGACCCTGTCAGACAGCAAACCAATCGTGACTTCGAGCTTCACAGCTACCATTCTCGCACTGGGGTTCCTACCTCCTTATGTTAGCCATGCGGCCCCCACTTGATCAAATGCAATCACCCTGTCACTCTTCCTGGTCCCAGGGAATTTGGTCGTTAAGATTCATTCATGGGTTTTTGTTCAGCTGAAGGAGCAATAAGGCAATAACATTGACCTTCGCCAGTGCCTAGATGACTCGCACTATAGCACTGACTGGCCTGGCCTGAAAAGCTCAAGGATGCAGGTTCAACGAACCAATCCCATTTACAGATAGTTATCTGCACACCCCTCCAGCAGGTTTATAGTATATACTTGCTTGCATAACTGTACGTTGCCCAGACTCCAGCAGCTGCGATATATTGATGTATTCCTCCCTACACCTGCACATGGCTCCAAAGCATTCGGGGTTGGGGTGGTTGGAGTATGACTGCATCTTTAGAATTTCACGTCCTCTGGGAATTTCTGCCACGGTCATTGTTCTCAGGATTGAGGTCAACTACACCCCCTGTATCCTTGTCATTTGGCTACCTTCGGACCTGTGTTAACTATATTTTAATTTTAATGATAATTGTCTTTTTGAGAAGAACCGAGAGTTGCTTGTGTCGCACCCTTGAGTGTTCACCATTCCCACCGATATACAGGGATCTGCTCCAGAGAATTAAGAATTATAGACGAAGGGCAGATACATCACAGGACCCAAGGCTAACATGCTTGGCAGTCATTGCAGCTCAACACTCTGCAGTAGCTGTCTAATCCTTACAATTGCTTGGTTGAAGTCTGTTGTAAGTTGCATGCGATCTGTTCCACAAACACCAACTCCTGCCACTTCCGCCATATTTGTTCAGCGTCAGAATGCAAACGCACTTCACAAGGGGCTTGGGCCTGTCCCCTTTGAGATACGCCAAGCAACGCAAGTCCTCCTTCTCCTGTCACGGCCCCCATCCAGGTTATTGAGGACTCCTAGACCCCCCAGATTAAACTGCTCATTCATCCTATACACACGGAGCTTGATATACAGATTGGAAAAAGACTAAAATCTGTTCACATTAACCTTGACCTTCGTAAATTTCCCCATGTATAAGAACAAAATACGCCATTGATAATTGTTACTTAAGGCGAAGGGGAGGGGCAGATCTAGAATTTTGGGGGGGGGGGGGGGGGGCAAGGAGTTTGGCCACAAAATATTGGGAATTCTTCCTTTAGGCTTAAGAAATTCTTAAAATTCTGGACCATTTGGCGGCATCCGAGACAAATTAAATAATCAGTTTTACATAGCTGTTTGTGCAAAATTCTATTATGAATAACACTAACATTAACTTAGTCAGACATTAACTGATTGTTCAGTTCTGTAATGATAAAGTACTTGATAAACAATGAATGAAAAATTTGGGGGGCCTTCCCCCCCCCCCCCCCCCCCCTAGATTCACCACTGATAGAATAAAGCGTTTTGGGTGTGGGCATTCAGCAAACCTTCAAATTAGGACCCCAACTTCTATCCTGATCGAAGAAACCACACCTCAGTGCCACCAGAAACAAAATTGCCTAGGTAGGACCTGTGGCTTTGTCAAGTGCCATAGCAAACCGAAGCTGTTCGCAGGTGGTAAACTTGCTAGCCTTGCAGTGGGAGGGGAAGGTGTCTGTCTAATTAGCACTCCCTTTCGGCCTCTGCTTTGCCCCCAAAATTTTCAAAGCAGTGGCTGATGACCTGGTTTGGGTAATCATCTCCAATCGAGTTTGTAACTTTCTACATTACTTGGACAGTTACTGTTGTATCAATCACTCAAAAGAGGACACCACAGTTTACCTCTGCGTTGCACTTGCCACCTGCGAACAGCTTCAGTTTGCTGTAGCACTGGACAAAACCACAGGACAGATTGACACTCACTGACAAGCTGTCCATCCCACCCAATAAGCTCCTTGCTCCCCCATTATAAGGAATGTAGTGGCCAAAAAACACCAACTATATAAGCTAGGTGGAGCTTCTACTCATGCAGTGTCAATAGTACCACCAATGTCATACATTCTTGTGTAACCTAATAAATGCTGCATCATCAGTTTGAGCACTGCACCACCATGTCAAGTTAAACATGAGGCACCTTCTACTGGCATGCCCTGAACCACGTGTTTACTGCACCTTACACATCTCCGTATCATGGGGGTTGTAGTGCATTCATTTCATTCACCCACTCCACACACTTCTGCCTCTTTTGGTTTCAACTACAGTGCATGGCCTCTGTTCTGGTTGGAGGAGCATGCATACCTCAGTAAAAAAGCAGGGAGATCCTAGTGGTTGTGGGGTAGGCACTGGTGGGACCTCAATTTTATTTTACTCTATTTACAAGTTGTAGGTAATGGCGGCTCAATCTGTACACTCTGCCCATGTACCATCAACTACTCGTCCACCTCCTCTGCTGCCTATGTTTCTTCTCAGTCTTTGCAGTCACAGCCACTCACATTCCAGATTCCCAGAATGCAGCCACTCATGTTACATGTATATTAATGGATATATAGGCTACTCTCTACTTGGTGAATGTAATTGATCTGCCACAGCTTTGAAACTGACCACAATTTATAAGGCAAGGCTTGGTCAATATAAACTGTGACCCTCTATTTGATGTGCAAGAAAGTTAATAAGATAATCCCAGTGAAATGGTAGTATCATTCAATAAGTGCTCTTTAAATCTAATTTGGCTATTAATGCCACTCCAACTGATTTCACCATCTAAATTGCACCATCTACAAATGTGTACTCAACTGAACACATGTTGTATCAATTTCATCATTAAAACTGTACCCCTTTGAGGATGACAAGTCTACAATCAGGGAAATCTCCCAGGCTGATGAGGCATCATCTACAAATGTGTACTCAATTGAACACATGCTATTATATCAATTTCATCATTAACACTGTACCCCTTTGAGGATGACAAGGCTACTATCAGGGGAAATCTCCCAGGCTGATCCCAATTGGGTTGACAAGTACAACTATCTGCTGCTTCCTCACACTGGGTGGAGGGTACTAATGCTAATTTCTTTCATTTGAACCAATTTCTTTCATTTGCACTTGTCTGAATGTAACAGTTCACTACTTCTAGGTTCTTTTAGAATATACACAATTGTAACGGACCAATCAAATTGTTTAATTTGAGGTTCATTATTTTACTTAGGAAACTCCCCGGGAATTATTATATTCTAAAGCACTTAGATACTGTTTACTTCGGTTTCTATGGCCTATAGAATCCACTTGGGAACCATAGAAACCTTGCGCTTCGCGCTCGGTTACTATACCGTTCCCTCGGGATTCTATATGCACATAGAAACCTCATTAACAGTATCTTTATAATGACCCCAGATTTCTACTCACAAAAACAGGCGAAACCAATTCAAAGACCACCACAGATGCCCCGTTGCATTCAGTGTGCAAATTATTGATCTGGAAGATTGCAGAGGTATGATTCCCATGCCTCCAATAGCAAAAAGCCACTTATTGCTGGCTAAAAAGTGGAGACCCCGAATGAGTAACTTACATGTACTCTCTCCAGCTCTACCATACAGGCTAGCTGTGTAGGGGTATGCGGTTATTATTTCGTGAATATACATGCAGTTTAGGCAAGACTTTATCAATTAAACATCGTCTACATTCATCTACATTCGTCTTTAGGGACAGTACCAAAGGATGACTCAATGCAGGTTAAGCACATCGCTACATTAATCATGGCTGCCATTTTATTTGTCACGAAACTTAGTGGTGGGTGAAGCTTGTCAGAATATTTTCCTCAATGGCTAACTTGATTTAAGTTACTCTGCTGCGGTTCAGTTGGTCTATATTGTCAATGGTGGTTATTGCTGACACTAAAATGTTTTCCTCCGTTTTTTCTGGAGTCCCATTGGCTTGTCGTTTATTGTTAATTCGTCATGGAAGTTGAAGCCTCTTTTTTTGCTTCTTTGGAGTTAACTGACTGCTGAGAGTGTAGCCACTTTGACTGTACCCTGAATTTGGTAATTCAGCCTTTAGGGAAGAGGCATGGATTCTTCTGTTTCTATCAGCAGCTCAACATTTTTGGAGCCTTTCTCCTCTGCTCAGCAGCTGTCCCATTTGTCTACAACACAAGTCATGTTTACTTAAAGTTGCTTTCTTGTTTATTCTAATATTCATATGACATTTTATTTTTTATAATTTTATTAAATTGTACTTGCAATCACGTAATTTCATGTTTTTTTCTTAAATGCATAAACTTACAGAAAGATGTACATGTATATCCATAAGAAAGCAAACACTCACTACTATACACAGTCAGCACACATGGGGCTCATGCACTCAAGCTCACCTCAATCAATGTTTTGATTCTACGATAATAATGAAGTTTGCTAAAGTAATTGCACACCAAGAGTATTGGCCCTGAAAACTTTAAAGCCCACCACCATTATTTGTAATCACTAAATTAAAGCTTATAGCCCTGCTAATTATGCAAAACTTAATGGTTGCCAAAGTATGCTTATAAGCCTGAATAGCATACTACATGTACATCAAGTAGTATGGAAGTCGATTAATAGTCAAATCAATCCTATCACGTGCAACATATAACAGGTGCTTGCATACAATTATTCTCGTATATGAAGATTCCTCATCAATGTAGTCTACTACTGGCATAAGTAATGTTTTTCAAAGGGTATCAGATGTATTCTGTTAATATGTATCTGTCCACAGCATGTGGTTGGTTGGTTGTCTGCACAAACATATAGTAGGTGTTCCAATATCTTCTGTACATTGTAAAAACTGCATTTTCCTCAATTCTTTAATGTTTCATTGGTATTATGTTCCAATTATATCTTGCTAGAACAATAAGGCATTTGCATGCCCTCTAGCTTTTGCCTTAAAATCCTACAATATTGAAGTAAACTATACCTATGATATCTATAAGTAAACTATACCACTATTCTCTAACTGCAACACACTGCCCTAGTGGAAATAGGAGCACATGTAACATGCATGTAGCTTGTGATGCTATGTACTGTACGGGATTTAAAACATGTATATGCATGTTATGTGTATGTGGCATCCAGGAATTTTGTATGTTTTCAATAAAATTAATGTTACATGTGACATGTATACAACAACGATACTGTGACATGCATGTTTTCTGCCAACAGGCATTGAAGTTACATGTATTATATACATGTGAAAAGAAACACGCATGTCACAGTATTGTTGTACACATATTACATGCAACTTGTATTAAAAACATGTCATTGTCATGGTGTTATCATTGCCTCAAGGGCAGTAAGCGTAGATAACATCAGGATAGGATAATCAATATAGAGAATGGCTCCTTCTCACCATTGATTTTTACCACCTCGGATGGCATGGGCCCTTCATCTACTATTGTCTACAAAAGCAGTTGAGTTTAAAGCGTGGTGATCACTATTCCAAGTCTCTCCTTTTTGTCTGTTGCTCAATTGCTTTTGCTCTGTTGAGATCAGCAGTCCATTGCCTTCGAGGCTCCATAGATTGTCCTACAAACACTCTCAAACCTGTGACTCATGTGTTGATCTGGCTTTGTCAGAAGGCCAGGTAGCATGACTACTGTTTTGACTTAAATTTTATTTTTGTTTTTATTTTTCCTCATGTTTTGTCTTTGCTTTGTTGCTTTGCAATTAGATTGCCAAGCAATTTTGATTATTTTTACAATAAAAAAAAAATTAAAAACGTGTGAAAAATTGTGAGTCACATGTATGCCACATGCACACAACATGCATGTAAAGCATCTTAACTCCCATATACTTACATGCATGTTACATGCGCTCCATCCCTTTCCACTAGGGTGATCACGCCATGCAGTTGATGTTTCTTTAGTATAGCATGAGTTAGCACACTGTATATCGCAACACATAATATATACAATTATAGTATTACGATGACAGTAAGTATTTCATGAACAGTTTAATTTGTAACTGCATTCAAGAATTTGGCTTGTCTAACTGTACAAAAAAATGTTTTCTTTTTTTATTTCACATTGATATAAATTTTGTAGAACAAATTATGGCCTCTGAATTGAACTTACACAAGTCTGCTATATTACACAACTTGTACTATGATGTACTTATTACCTAAACCATACTAACTACTATAAGGAGAATAATATATAAAGCACAGCAAGCTGCAGTAGAAAATCACTGCTCAACCTTCAAGCCAATAAAATAGGATTGAAACATGAATAAAATTGTGATCATCATTTTTGCTGTCACTGCAATTGTTACATTAGTTGAAGCAGCTACCACTCAGGAACAATGTGTAGACTGTCTGCCATTTGTGATTAGATCGATCCTGAGCTTGCAAGGGGACGTGCAACTTGGTGGAGTCAACGATAAGCTGGTTAACAGGGTCACTAAGCTGGAGAAGATGGTGGTACAGCTTGAGAAGGATGTTGCAGAAATCAAGAAAAAGTGCTGCCCAAATTAGAAACTGGCCGCTAAAAACATGATTAGATTTTGATGATTATTATTACATTCAATCATAAAAACTGATTATTTAGAAGAATGTAGTAATTATGTTGATCATTGATATTGCATCTATGGGAGAACACAGTTGCATGAAAGAAAAGTGTATGTCTTTTAGAATTTCAGACCTTTGCATGTATGCTCCATAAACTATCATTGCTAATTGGTATGCAATTATTAAGCTAAAAGATCAAACTATCACAACAATATATAATGTCATGACTGATTTATTTTTATACAGCAAATATAATGTGGCATGAAAAGGGATATAATTATAGTATGCATGAGTCTTACGACTCTTCAAACACATACATGCTTGCACAGTATAAATAATTAACTATCATTTCAAGCAATAGATTAAGTATCATTTCAAGTACAGCTTAAAATAAACTTCAAAATCAGTTAAAAAGCAAAATCTTCACTATATTGCTTTAAAAGCAAAACTCAACTACTCCTGTATACTGAACTTAATGCAATGCATATTTTAATTGATATGAACAATCAGCATGTACACAAAATATAAGTAAATGAACTAAGGAATACACAGAAATAAGAACTTTAGGAATAAAATGAAAAGATGTTAGATTTTACTAGTTGTAAAAAAACCCATGTTCGATTCACACAAGGTTACATAATTATTACATCTTTTGCCATGTATATTTTTTTAATGCGGTTTATTATAATGTCACCCTGTCCCTATTGAGAATTTTCCACTATAGAGACAACTATTGCATACAATTGTTCAACCTGATGCATCATAGTATCAGTAGTATTTCACCAGCTTTAAATGCAACACCATAATTAGTAAACATATAATTTTTTTCTGCCTTTAAATCAATATTGGGCCTTTGCTCAAATAAACTAGAAAACAACCTGGAACCAAAAGTTTGAATTTTGGCAAAAACAAATAGAAGATATGTTTAACCTATTCACGAACATGGCATATATCATGCAATCATCACTATCACATCTTGGATCTTGGAAAGAATTGATTGCCTAATTAAAAAAAAATATAATGTGAACTCTAGCTATTACAAAGGATGCCACTATATAGCCCAAACAATGTAAATTACTATACTAAATTGATACACTCAAGTTTTATCTAGGTTATAAACCGCCACCGAGGGTTAGATGAGATTTTGAACCAAAGGGCGAAGCCCGCGGGTTCAAAATGTAATCTACCGCGAGGTGGAGGTTTAAAACTGATTTTAATAACGTGGGCGCGGCAACGGGATTTATGGTATTTTGAACCCTCATTAACACTTTAAACTTCAAAGGAATTTATTCATAAGTTGTTTAAGTAAACATTAACTCCACCTTTTTTCATAACTGTACATTATACATCATATAAAGGGCGAAGTAAAATATTTGTTCATACCTATACTTGAATAGGTATTGTATGTAAAAACTTTCGTTTGCTATGAACAATAACTGACACCTTCTCATTAAAGTACTCAGTTCTGTCTATACACTTCCATACTTAAAACAACAGCTATGAATACCAATGATAGCTAAAGTTCACATTGAGTTGCAGATTTGCTCATTAGTATTTATGGACATTTATTACGCAATAATTATGGTTCATTATGTATAGAAGTGTGTCGGTGGTACCAGTGTAGGTATAGTTAATGAATATCTAATGAGTGAATCCTCACCTCAACGTGAACAGACTTGGTGATGTCAAGTCAATGAAAATTGGCAGGATATTGTAAGACATATATACATGTTGATTGACACTGACTACAAGTACGTACAGTAATGGAATTAGTAAGTTAATTGTATGCGTTGTAATACACCTCTTTAGTTTAACGTGCTGAAAAAGCAATGCAGATGATAACGATTTAAAGCTATAGCACATGATTATAATAGTTAGCATCTACAAACCCCAAGCATATACCATTCAAAGAACATGCTCAATACTTTTCTTTTGATGAATTATTTCTTTACGAAAACTTAATTTGTATTGTTTGTGTAGCGTACGATATTTGCAATTTAAGCTACACAGAATATCAATCGCCCATTTGTATAAAATATTGGCTCAATCCAACTAAAGCACACAAGCTAAAAAGGTTTGCTGAACAAATTAAACCTTTTCACTATGTGAAAGGAAATCATTTGTCAACTAAACTATATATAATTATACTCATATATAAATTGTGCATGCATGTATGTCTATGCAGCAAAACATGCCTGAACTATTGTAAAACACATGTAAATGTATATAAGGACACCAAAAATTCCTGGGTTACATTGCTCGAAGGTAGTTGGCAAGTACAATAAGAAATGAGCAAAATTACTGTTCTTGTTTTCGCTATCAGCGTAGCTATTTCATCAGCTACATCAGAATACTCATTCATTCAAGCAAACGATAAGAAGGAGGATAAGTGCACAGAATGTCTGCCATTTGTCATTAGATCGGTTCTTTCTGTTAAAGGATTGAGTGGTAACGGTGCTCTCAACCAGCAGCTGATCAAGAGGATACGATCACTGGAAATTAAAGCTGGGAAACTTCTAAAGGAAATTGTTGAAATCAAAAGCAAGTGCTGCAAACCGCCACCACCAAAAGTATTTTCATCATGTGAAGCAATCAAAGCTGCGAAACCGAACAGTCCCTCGGGTAATTACAAGCTGACCATAAAAGGCAAAGTTGTTACTGTCTATTGCAATATGAAGCCATTATTTCCAGGTGACAAAGGGGGCTGGATTCGAGTATCTAGTCTAGACATGAAAGATCCAAAACAAAAATGCCCTACGGGTTTCAAACTATACACACAAAATGGAGTAAGGGCTTGTGGAAAACACAACGCTGGTTGTCAATCACTCAAGTTCCCTTCCGTTGGTTTTTCCTACACTGAAGTGTCTGGGCGTGTCTATGCATATCAGAAAGGATCCATAGATGGACTGTACGATGGTGTACGGCTAAATTTACGAACCATCGATAAACCGTATATTGATGGTATAAGCATCACAAGAGGAAGCCCAAGGAAACATATATGGTCGTTCATTGCATCGCAACAAGAAAGCCTCCGTAACCAATTTGGTTGCCCTTGTGCAAGTAATGCACAAGGCATCAAGCCTCCAGCCTTTGTGGGCAATGACTACTTCTGTGAAGCAGGTGTGCTATCAGGACAGCCGAATGTCAATACACTGTACACAAACGATCTACTATGGGATGGGAAAAAATGTAACAGTGTTGAGAGTCCATGCTGCTCGTTTCGTAACGTTCCTTGGTTTAAGAAAACGATTTCACCCCCAACTCAAGATCAGATCGAGTTGAGGATTTGTACAAACTACCATACTAGCAATGAAGATGCCCCATTTACATTGTACGAGATTTATGTTAAATAGTACTATACCTAGAGTGGCATTAACAATGATTTATCAGTTAGAATTCATTTTTTTTTGCTTATTAGTTTTGACTAGGACTCAGTAATAGTATCAATTAGGACTCCATTGTTTTTTTTTTCTTTATTGCTTTACAATTTTCTTTACTATCAACTCTTAGAAATGTTTTAACATTAATTCAATGCTGAACAGGGTGGGAGTAGACTTATAAGCAAGACAAAGAGAATAAACAAACATGAAGTCTGTTAAAAATGAGTTGAGATTTGCTCAATAATAGATTCATCGTTTGCATTCCCAATCACTGATGTATTTAAAAGATCATATAATTGCAAAATGAAAATAAACATGAAGTATCAACTCAATCCAAACTGACTTTGATCTGTCTCATAGTTAATCCCCATAATGTACAAGACAGATAAAAAGTTTCTGTAATAAATAAAGCTAGAATGAGACCCTGAACAAATGTAATGAACCTATAGAGGGGTTGGTAAAGATGTATGAGGGAATAAGAGAAATAATAACATTGACTATTACCCTACTTCCACTAATTGTAAAAATTTACTATGTTAATTTGTCATCTTTTTTGCTCCCTCATATAAAAACCCGCTTGTCTCATTACTATTAATGGGGGTGCCTTACTATAATATTATTTTAGATCTATCTTGATTCTATTAGTTTTTTTAATAAGTTTAAATATAAATAATATTAATCATTTTTTTTCCCTGTATTTAATAATAATTAATAATTAATACGCAAATGAAATAATTTAACATAAAGTAAGTTAAGACACTGTACAATAAAACAAAGAGAGAAGACAAAAAACAATAGTAAAGGTAATAAAAACATTAATTCACAAGTCAGTCAATGAGGGAGGCCAGCCTCAGAAACCACCAAATCAACGGGTTGGGTATGGTATATATTAATCATTTGTTGCAAAAGCTAATTATTTTATTACAAAAATTATGAAACAGTGCACTGTCACATGATCACATCTTAAATGGCAGACTGAAGATTCTCTTTATACCTGCAACCTTGATGAGTTCAGTGCAATTGGTTTATGCATGGTTACCACTTTTTTACAAGACTGAAAAGTAAGGCATTTTTCAGCCTGAGTGACTTTTTAATTGAGCTCAAAGGCATTGAAGCAGCTTTGTTTAAGAGCTGTCAAGTGTCAACCCCCCCCCCTCCCCAACCCAAAATCACGCTTTTTTTTCTGTGAAATTTGCTACCACACTTTCAGATACACATACTATATTGAAGTACACGTATGTTTTGCTGAAAACTTGAAACTGGTTTAACAGATTTGAAATAGTATTTTAGATCTTGGTTAAACTTAAACCAAACACAATTGGTTAGTATAAATTATTATAGCTTTGGCACATCATTGAGAAACTTGCTAATTACGAATGAAAATACAATGCATTATACAAATTAACTTTTTCATAGATTAAAAGAATCATTTGCTATCTACTAATATTGCAGCAAATACTACAGCAAACACACACTGATTTTAGTGCATGCAGAGAACATAAAGTAAAATATATGACTCCAAATTTACGATGCATATAGGCGTCTACAGTTGTAAATAGGGTGAATTCAGCCATATAAAACTGACATGCAGAGCTGATACAAGAATGCACTGGTGAGATCACTATACTGTACCATACACCACTAATCTGATTAGTCTGGCGGCGCCGCCCCTTCGCTTGGAGGAAGGTCTGGTTGCAACGCAATACCGTTTTCGTTCTGGCAGTCCAAAAAACGGCGGCCCAATCAAATTGCAGTATATGGCAACGTCATCGTATAGAATTTTAGGAATGTAATTATGTATAGTATTTTATAGTCTAACGGTAAAAACATGGATGAGATAGCTACAAGAGCAGCATCGAAGTTGAGGCTTGCTTGCTTGTTAAGGAAAGGCAAAAGGAGGCCAAAGTTTCGTTGTTGAATGGGGGAAATGTTATGGTTGTTTTACAGCCGA
>JAYJLX010052198.1:0-11209 GCA_036873525.1 Chalinula nematifera | reverse complement strand
CTGACTGTTTCTACTAACTCCTCGTTCTTCAGCATTTCTAGTCCCTTTGAAACAGTATTACTTAGGACCTGCAAAGTGTTACACATATATGAAAGCCAAGCCATTGTAATGAAAATACAATTGTAGCTATAACTACATGTGCAGTATGTCCATGTACTTGATGTACATATAAAATTACCTGAGCAGCAAGGTCGACCCGCATTTTGGAAAAACTTGTGTGCTCGTATTTCAACTTCGGAATGAGGGATAAACCATGACTGGATTGGGATCGATTAGCATAATATAGCTGCACCAAGTGTGACCATGCTATCTCCTTTCCATTACACAAGAAAAGATGCCTAAATTCTTTACATGGTATGATCATAATAAATATGAAAGCACTGAAGTGCTGAACCCTCGCAATTAACAATCATAAGTACCGAGTTAACAATTAGGACACACTTTACATGGATCAGGATTCAATACTATACCACTAATTATTAACAACATTTCAATTATGCTACCATAACTCACACCATCTCCACATTAAATTTACCATTGCAAGTTTTACAGGATAAAAAAATTATAACAGCCAATCATCACTAGCCATTTCTCAGTGAGCACCATCTTGTTTCAGGAGATTGCTCAATCATGCACACAATTGTGACACAAAATCACAGAGCCAACAAAAAAAACCAGACATTGACACACCCATATATACATTGACACAATGACAATGCATGTGTTTGAGTAGCCTACTGAGCATGCTCAAAACATACAATTAAGATGGCAGCCAACAATGTCCTCTCAACACAATCTTTTTAGATCTTCATTTTACACATCTCTCAAATTAAAACGTAAATTTTAAAGAATTACAAGTTCAATATAATATTTTCTTTGCAACACAGTGTCAAGTAAGTTCCATTATCCAGTATCTTCAGAGATTACGAAGTAACACACAGACACACAGACACACAAACTGACTACTATAACCCTGCTCGGGTTAATAATATCAGTTATAACTAATACAGTCATAATTCTACACTAAATCAACTCACATGTGGTCCTTATTCCGGGTTTGTTAACGAAACCAGTAATAATGTTAACTGGTTCCCCTCTCATTTCTAGTGTGGGTGTTACTGGGAGGGTAAAGGGACTATCAGGTACATCAACACCTCCTACTTGTACCATCAGTTGATCTTGTCTTGTCGATGGAGTAAATGTGATGTTGTGTTTTCCTGGTTGTGTCTGAGTAATGGGACATTTCACAGAGTGTTTATTACCAGGAGAAGAGAGTGTGGAAGAGATGAGAGAGGGAGGTAGAGGGAAAGGTGAACCATCTTGTGACTGGAGGGTGAGAGTAGCTGTTGATGGTTGTTTAGCTAAACATGGTGATACCTCAAGAGTAGGTTCACTGTATGTTTTGCTTATTACAACACCTATTTCCTTTACATTTTTGTTTGTGCTGAATTTAATATTAGCATTTTCCATTGGCTGGAACACTGTAGGGTCAACATGTTGAGTAGCTGTGTTCATTTCGTCCATCATTGTGTGTTTCAGTGTGAGTATTTGTTGTTGAGTCCATTCCTTGAGATTGTGTTCGATGGTGTCCTGGCAAGTCTGGAGTTGAGTGTATATTTTCTGTGCTTGTTGTCTCTGTGTTGCTAGTGTTTGTGTCTTTTGTTGTACAATGGTGTCCACCTGTTGTGTTAAGTGTGTTCGTGATCGTTGTATGTCGTCGATGAGTTGTTGAGCGTGTTGGTTTATTTCTTCCTTGATGTTTTCTCCCTGTTGTAGTACTTCTCTTTCTATGGTAGCAAGGTGCGTCATGGCTGTGTCCATATCAGCTAGTTTGTGTTTAACTGGGTGAAGGTTATCCAGTATTTGTTGATGGTGTTTAGGATAACACTCTGATATGAAGTAGAAGGTGTGTTTCTTGTGCTCTGTACTGATGGCACAGTCTCGACAGATAACCTGACAACAGGTTTCACAATAGACTTTGAAGAAATCATTGTGCTTAGGACAAGTAGATTGGGTAGGGTTTGGAGTAGAAACAAGCCTGTTGTGTAAATCAAGTAAAGTATTGATTTGAAATGCGTTTGGTAGATTGTTGGCCCCTCCTTGAGGTAGTAGGTGATCAACACGACATGTTGGACAGCTAATGTAGTATTTCCCATCCTATTATATTAAATAACAGTAGTTGCATTATCATCATAAGATATACCACCATGGGGTATATTGGTTTTATACTGCCCGAGGGCAAGGGCTATATATATAACTAATACCCCAAATAGGGGTGGTATATTAGATTTAATCTAATTCCATTCTCTGACTATTAGTCCATACAAATTTGCCCAACATGCACAAAATGGCGGCGCATGCATGGGCGAATACTGTAAAATAACAATTTTCACAGAGAACAATGGGTGTAAATTCCAATAATCTATATAATATACCTTTATTTCCACTGGTATTTGTTCAATACATGTTAAACAGAATGAATGGTGGCAAGGTAGTATCTTGGGGTTAGTATACTGGTCCAAACACACACTACATGTCAACTGGTCAGTAAACTGCTCCTTGAAAGAACTCAGAGACACTTGACCTTCAGCCATTATTTGATTGTACAGTCACCTTTTGCTTTCTCCAAGTGTTAACGATATTCATTAACTTGGTGGGTGGTATGCGATCAGGAGTGTGTATGATGTGTATCACATGTTTGATGATGTTTCATTGTAGTATAGAGCGGTCCAGCTACAGTTGTTGACCGGCCTCCTGGAGTATCTTATAAACTATACAGTATTATGTAAACTTATACTCTTTACTGCATAGGTATAGGAACATGAAAAAATTATATACGTAGACTAGAGTCTACTCATTAGAAAAAAAAAATTAATGTATTAGTTAGGTCACAAAAAGCATTATAAATGATATTGTGTACTTATGTGGGTCTATAAAATTACATGTTGCTGTACAGTATTAACCCCACTATAGACATTTCTTTTGGAAATACACTGAGTTTGGAGGCCTGGAATGTGTCAAGGGTGTGGCTGAGCAACATGGAAAAAAATTGTTCTCGCAGCTAGGGTTTTGAAAGAAAGACAAGGTAAAGAAGCTTGAACTCACTTGAGAGTAAGAAGTCAAAAGCAGAAAAAGAAGCTAAAAAAAACCCAACACATTCCCAGAGCAAAAGCTTAGGCCTCAGTTACATTGACTTGATCACCTGATTTGAAGACTTTAAACAATTAGCAATTATTGTTTATTCATATTTTCATGAATAATATTACCATTGTGTTGCATTGTTTTGTTTATCTAATATTATTTTGCTCTTTTAAAAATTAAAATTCCAACTTCAATAATCCTGGTTCAGGTGAGCCCTCTTGTTTCTTCTCCACGGAACAGGTATTATTCTGTTGATCAGCTATACCTGCAATAAAATATAAACATTTTTACAACCTCTGCCTCCACTAAATGGCTTGTATAAATCCAACAACCCACCCTCCACATGGGACCACACCTATAGTTATTGATACCTGACCATTTGTAGTAGCCTGTTTCACTGTGTCTTAATTGTCCTCTCTTACTCGCAGAAAACAAGGAAAACGAAGGGAAATACCCTTCTCAGGATCAACCTATGTATCAGATTAACACAGAATACTTAGCAGACATGCGTATGTATGTAACACTATACATTACCTATAACCTGATTCACTATACATTATATATCAAAGGCTATAATAGTTCTATTTAATGCCCTATAGCTCACTATTCCAGCTGCAGCCATGTATACTGGAGACACTGATAGATCAGCTGCTTTAACCTCCCATACTTGCATTGAACCATGCAGTGATCAGGGACCACACCCTCACTGATCTGGTAATACGCCTTGGGACCCTCTATAACTAGTCTCGTGAACCAGACTCCTCACGAGACTATCATGTACTATCTATAACATGGTCTTTGAGGAAGTTGGTGTGAGCTTCGAGATCATCATCCTTGAAACCAGTACCAATCTATTGAACAGCATGGGAACAGGGCCACAGTATAGTCCAGTAAAAGTATTGTAACAGTACAGCAACTATACATGTTTTCTTTACACAATACAATGCTTATTCAATTTACAGTCTCACAATGAAAGTCCACTAAGGACTGAGGCGTCCTTTGTTCCACAAAAGTTCTTCTTCTTCTGCAGTGATGGGTTCTGCCTTTTTTATACCCACACCAGAACCACTGGCTTTGAGTCTCTTCATCGCCCTGTCAAGCATTTTCTTGAAAGTGGCATACTGAGGTTCTGTGAAAAAATTTAAATCGGGCTTGTATACTCTAATATGTCTCATGATACCGCAACATATCTGATATAATGTGCATGGAGGATAAGAGCTTCCATCAACCCTTCTTATCTCTAGAACAAACTTACACATCCAGGAATTTAGCTCATTTTCTTCAACTTCATGTGGCCAGACTGGAGGGGAGTCAACACTGAGCTCTTGTCTATGTAGACTCCAGTCTCTCCATATTTTAAGTTGTTTTGGGCACTGCTCTTTGTTGTGCAGTCTCGAGTTGCTCTGTTGTTGTTGGTGGTAGAAACCTTTGCTGTTGCGCTAGAGCTTGCAGCCGAGAAGGAGTGGCTAAATCTATTGAAGGCGTTGGTTGTTTGTGGGTGGAGACAGTTTGTATGCTGTTGTGCACGTCCGTCTCAATGAAACTTATCAAGTCTTGTTGACTTGTGGAAGCAAGGAATTGCTCACAGGTCTCTTCCATGGCCTACTGTTTCTTTTTATCCAGTCTAATTTGTGTGTCTCGGTAAGGTAACTATAGTAACTATTTATTTTAGATAAACAATGCACATGTTGCTAAGTGAAAGCAGTCATGGTAGAAGCCGGTTAAATACCTCGGTACGGTTTCTATGGCATTTATCAACCTCGCGACTTCGTCGCTCAGTATAAATCCCATAGAAACCTTTACCTTGGTATATATTAACCTAAACATATAGACCCCTTTCTAGCTAATTGCTTGCCCATGAATATCATTAATTTTGATATATGGTAGCTGCCCACGCGCCGCCATTTTATTGGGCAAAAATGTACACAAAAAAAAGCAGTGAAAGTGCAAAAAAAAGTTTGTTTAAGTTATGATAGCTGGTTTTATTTTTATATAAGCTGCATATTACTTACCATCGCTTACCATGGCCTCAGAGGACCTGACAATGTACTTTTCATGGCTTAAAAATGAATTATGTGGAAGAAATTCTTGCTCAATTCCATTTCTCTGACTCTTTCCATACAAATTTGCCCAACAAAATTAAAAAATGACGGCGTGTGGGCGCATACCGTAATTGCAACATAATAATTTACACAAAGAACAATGGGTGTAAATTCCAACCAATTACCTAGAAAGGGGTTTATATTATTATAATTATATATATCCTTTGAAATAAGTAACACTAGACTCTACACTAATATTTATAGATTAATACATTAACCTTTCTCTTCCTCTTGCTCAGTACTTGAAATGGTAGACTGCTCTTGTTCTCTATAGTACAACTACACTGACTACACGACATACATACCATGATACCATCATAACTAGACTAGCTCCACCCCTTCTACACTCACGTGACTCACACAAAAGTCAGAAAAGTGCCAATTAGGATCCTTCACCACTAGATCTAGATACCAGGATTACCTCCTAATCAAGCATGGAGATCTTACACCGATTGTTTATTCTTATGTTCTTCAACCCTTCTTATATCCACGTTGCACTTGTCTTTGGGGGAATTGGCTATTTTGTGGGAAATTACCGTTCCTCCTTTGACTACGTGACCGTGAGTGATTACGAGAAATTAGAGCGAGAATTGGAGATAGCTAACGACGGCCGTTTAGCCAGGATAGAGTGTCAAAGTGAATTAAAGGAATGTGAAAATAACAGGAAGTCTTGTGAACTAGATTACACGAGATGTAATGTGACAGCAGAGTTGAGAAAAGACGACGATTCGATAAAGGAATGTCGAAGTGATTTGAAAGAACGTGAAAAGGATATGAAAACTTGTAACAAAAACTTAAGTACACTTACGGTGGATTACGTCCGATGCAATGCAACAGCGGAGGCTAGAAAAGACGAGGAGTCGTTGGATTTAAAGATAGACCACACACGCTGCCAGTCAGACCGTGATCACTTGCAAAAAGAATCCGAAACATGTAAAGAGAAACATGCAATTTGTGAAGATGACAAAGAAAACTACAGAAAAAATTTGGAAAAGAATAGGAATGATCTGACTCAATGTACCGCATCTTCCAAGGCACAGATTGAGAGCGAGAAGTCAAAGGTACAGAGAGAAGCTCAGGCACTAAAAGATGTTAAAAGTAATTACAATGCATGTACCAAATCCCTGGCTGATTTACAGCAACAGTCTACAAGCCAGAGTAGGGAGTTAAAGGCTTGTCGAGAGGAAAAAGCCAAATGTATCTCAGACTTAACCAGCTGCAACAATAAGCCAATGCCCAAACCAAAGAAAAGGAGAAGAAAATTTTTGGGCTTATTTTGAAGCTAACACTATTTACACATCATACATCTTCATGTAGTCAGGCGTGGCCTGCCCCACCCATTGCTAAAGTAGGTAGGGTCTAGGATTCACTTGTAAACACTCTTAGTTGCACTAAGCACTGCAGTGATGTTTTTGTATCATTGTTAAACCTTGAAGCACATGCATAACGAGCTATAGTCAACGTGCTAAACTGGGAGCTTTCTAATGGGAGACCAATAGTGTCGCCTGACCCTACCTGCTTTAGCAATGCATGGGTCAGGCCATGCCTGACTATGATTTTCTCCTCGTGGTTTTATTGTTGTCCTTGCATTAAATGTATTTCATGACCCTTCCCTATCAGTTCTGTATCAGTAGTATATCTCTTGATAAACACAAGAACTTCCGTATTTAACAAGGCTGACCAAGTATCTTGGCATTACCTTCATACAGCATTCTTGTTTTTACTTATATAGTTGATATTAGTCTTATCATTCATATCACCATTGATTCAGTCATGTTGTAATAATAATTATTATTCAGTTATTTCTGTCACACATTTAAAAAATTTTTTTCCCAATTTGAAACTAAATAATGAAATTTTTAATAATCCCACTCTGGTTTTAGGCGAGTCCTCTTGCTTCTTATGGAATCATTGTTCTCCTGTTGACAGTATAAATCAGCTATACCTATAATGAAGCATAAACATGACCCTTCTATAGTCTAGCTCAACATATGGCCACTTAGCCAATATTTACTATATTTGCCTCTATACAATAGCACTTTCATCATACCTACACTTGTAGTATACCGTATAGAGGGAAATTTCTGTGGGTAAAAATTTCTGCGGTTTTAGTGAATAAAAGGTTTCTGCAGGTTTTATTTCTGCTATTCTTACACTTCACTACTCATGCAATGTAAATAGATTTTTTAAGGGATTAAATTTTGCAATTTGTTAAAAACCCACAGAAACAGCAGAAATTAATACCCACAGAAATTTCCCTCTATACGGTATATAGCCTCCCACTCTCAGAAAACGAAGGGAATATACCCTTCTCAGGATCAACCTATAATGTATCAGATTAACACTGTAGAATGCTTAGACTATGTATGAATGTGACTGACTATATAAGACTATACTGAATGAAGAAGCTATTCAATTTTTATGAGTCAAATGCCCAACACTATACATTATACCTACTGCCTCATTCACTATACTATACGTTATGTATTAATGGCTATAATACTGAATTCTATTTAATGCCCTGCAGCTCACTATTCCAGCTGCAGCCGTGTATACTGGTGACACTGATAGATCAGCTGCTTTAGTCTCCCATACTTGTACCACATCAAACCAGTGATTACCTAATCAAACACAATATCCTTATCATACACTAAACACATAACATATACACAAATATACTATACTCATATATACATAATACACATACACTAATACACTGATGCATGTATATTATACATGTACACTACCAAGCTACCCATACAACACTATATTAAGGTGAATTTACATTATAAACGTAATGAAGTTTACCTAATGTTCATGTATAATGTTTACCTAACATTCACGTAACGTAAGCGAATACATAGAAAGAGTATACAAATTGTTAATGTGATGTTCAGAGTTGAAACTTGATTCAAATTTTACATTACGTGAACGATTCCTACTCTTCCCGTGCACTTATACATTACATGAACGTTACGTTTATAGTGTGAATCCACCTTTACATGTATTACACTGATGTACGCATGTCCATCCAAATAACTGTACCATTAACAGATACTACTAATGCACTAGTTCCACCTATAGATCATGATTTCACTGTATTATCCATAAGGAAAGTATGCCATACTTTCATAACATTGTTTTATAGTAGCTACCACCCACACACAATTTCCGGTTGTAAAGTGAACGCGAATGGACTTTAACCTATATTTCTTAATACATTACAGTACGTATTATTACAAATACATGTACACTTATTATAGATTATTATAATTATGAACCTTTCTCTTCCTCGTGCTCAGTACTTGAAATGGTAGAATGCTCTTGTTCTGTGTGTCCCAGGCCACAGCTTCAGCATCCAGTACACATGACTCCACCCCTTCCCCTAGAATACCAGGAATACGGGAGATGATGTCAGGATATTTGGAGGTGTTGTTCTCCTGATTACGGCTGTACACTCGGACTTCATCATCTTTTAGTAAATGAATCTAATATGGAAATAAGAATGGATTGCTTAGTGTATATACACTGTGTAACTCAAACAATAAAAAAACTATAAATTTCAGGTCAATTATTTCAAAAAAAAAAAAAAAAAAGTTATTTTTTTTGTCCAAAAAATGAACAATTAATTGACTTTATAGGAATAAGCTAACTCAAGCTCCGGTCTTTTGCTAAGTATGCAATAACTCTAGCACTCGGATATAAGAGCATTAATCTAAATAGATTTTTTTTTGTGAGGCTATTATTCAGGGGGTGTGGCTAGTACTTTAGGAACTACAGTATCAGCTTATGCACATAAATACTCTCTCAGACACTCTCTATCTCTCTCTACCTGTACTCTCTCTCCATCGTATTTCCATTCACAAGTGAACTCCATTCTATCAAATCGTTTTAACACTTCCTCGAGTCCCTTGGTTGGGTGGGCCAGCATGGGTTTGAGGGGTATACCGGGAGTGAGGCTGCAGTGGTTGGGGAGTTCCTCCAGACCGTGGGTCAACAGAGCCGGGATCATTACATCATAGTTAGGTAGCTCACTGGGTAATATCAACAGCAGACAATTAAAATCAATAAATTACACATAAATCTATTAATAAAGTAAAATATTGAATCTATAGTACAGGTAGCACATGTACAGGTATATTATATTTAAACACTAAAATAACTACACACACTAGAGTTAATACAAATACTTATTAACACATGGCTATTTGCTAACAATACATAACATATTATGTGTCTATAGAAGATAGTATATACAGGAGACTGCAATGTCAGCCATACCCACTGAGAGATTGATAAGCCCGACTGTTTTAATCCAACAAAAAGAAAGAGTGGAATTGGTGAAATAGATGAGAAGCAGTAAGCATGATTGTTCCCTTTCCACCCAATTCAGGAGCCATTATACTATAACCCAGCTTACTATAAGGCAGGTAGATATACTGAGTACTAGATTAATACATGGTATACATGAAAATATAGACCTAACCACATCAAAGCATTCTTTCACATTCATACTATATATATGTATATATTTCCTTTGTTTTGGCATTACTATAACCCAGTTTACTATGAAGCCTAGTTCACTTAGTGAATGCACTGGAAATTTCTGAATACTTTCCATAATCTTGATACAGATGAGACAACAGATTAGACAAATTTCTATTCCAATGTCTTGCGTAACGTTCTATAGTGTTGTATTGTGAGCTTAATAATGGAATTTTTGTTAGTCGTTTTAATCTCAAAAAAAGCTATTTTAAGTTATAGTCATATCAGTTTTTCAAAAATACTTTAAAAATATGGAATTACCGACATCAAGTACCTTCAGTGTATAGTGTCATCAATGAAGTAACACTATATACAGTACATTATAGTATTGCACTAGACATAATGTATTGTGTGTCTATAGAGGACAGTTACAGGAGATTGTATATAGCCATACCCACTGAGCACTGTAAAAATTACTTTGACATGATAATATAGTCTTTGTTATTTCATGCATGTCACAAGGTATACGTAAAGATATGTATATAGCCTACTATGGGAATTACTACAGACTTATAATCATGCAGTTAGTGAAATTAATGAAGCATTTTACCATCGTAAACCTCCCATAAATACCAAAGTATATGTAACATGCATCCCAAATAACAAATCATTTTTTTGAAATGACAATTTAGTTTTTTACAGTGCTAGACATTGATAAGCCTGACTGATTCATCAAACAACAAAGGAAGAGTGGGATTGATGAAATAGATGAGAAGGAAAAATGCTATAGTTCCCTCCCCTCCCATTTCAGTGGCTATTACTATAACCCCAGCTTACTGTAAAGCAGGTCTGACTGTATATACTAAATTATATACATTGTATACTTGCTTGTCCTTTATACTATCACTATTCTGATAATCAATGTTTATTCTAAAAATTAATGATCACACAAATAATGTTTAAAACACTACTATTCTGTTAGTGTCAATAACATACAGGTTACCTAAGGTATCTATTGTTATACCCCTGGGAAAGCGTAGTATTTCATGTCCACCAATATGACATAGAAAATTCCCATCAGTATCAAATACTGATACACGATGATTATCATCTTCACAAACATACACTAGGTTACGGTGAATAGTGAGAAAGGTAGGGTGGGCCAATTCACCTGGAGCAGATCCTTCAGAACTAAACCTCTTAATGTACTTTCCTTTGTCTGACAGCTTTGTAATACAGTGTTTACCCCACTCAGTAACATATAAATATCCCTCATTGTCTAGTGCTACATCGCGAGGGAGGTTAAATCGGTGAAATAACCCGGATGGAGTGATAGAGTGTAAGAAGGTTAGATCATTGGAGAAAATTTGAATACGATTGTTTTCACTATCAGCAACAAATATGTGTCCTGTAGTAGGATGGACTGCAATACCTTCAGGACTACTAAACTGTAGTCGACCACTCCCACTTTCTCTTGTACC